>CAUYLG010017824.1:0-52063 GCA_963573385.1 Cacajao melanocephalus | reverse complement strand
AGCAAACAACATCCCAGCCTGGGAAACACAAACAAAACACAACAAAAAACAAAAAAAAAAAAAAAAAAAAAAAAAAAAAAAAAAAAAAGAACTTCCTTGGGAAAGACCCTGAATTTGCAAACCTGTGACTTTTTCTAATCTGAGGAGGCCAGCAGAGCCTATAAGAACAAGACCAGCCTTGTCATGGAAGCTTTGGGCTGTTTTCTAGACTCTTTTCTGCCTTTTACTTTTGAGTTGGCAGTTTCACTCTTAGTATGCTATAAGTCAAGTTTTCAATGACAGTGAGTTTCAGCACGCTGCCCAGGAGCACAACTGTAATAAGGTGGATTGAACAGTGCACAACAAAAGCTTTTAGATCATTAGCAGAAAATAAATAAATTGAATAAATAAAAATTGAAAGCAGATTATATAATTAGTTTAGCATAGTTTTAAAAGCATTATGTTTCTTTATTTTAAAAGGAATACATGTTTATTACACAAACTTTGGACAAGGTAAGCATTTGATGTGATTGATAACAGAGCAGAGGCATTTATCTCTTAGCTGGTTTGGGGTCCACTCTCCTTTCCACATCATTTTCTCCTATAGAGAACAAACAGTATCAAGAAGTTGCTTTTCCTTTTCCTCCTTTGAAGACTGCATCTTACAGTGGAGTGTCATATCTAGAATTTTACATAGAGGGGCTTAGAAGCCATGTCTTGTTACAAAGAGAGGATTAAAGCTGTGAGTTTGTATAGCATGTGACATAAGACCTGAAAAACAGTCATTTTGAAAAAGGGCTCACAGAGAGGTTTTGGAAGATAAAGCCCTCCCAAGCTACACTCCTAGTGCCTCAATTGCTGCAAAGGGGTGTCCACAAGACTATTTCATTACCTATTCCATTAATAAGCATTTATTGAGCACCTTCTATGTGCAATGCTATAAGGTAAATCCTAGACCAAACTAGAAACAAAAATGAACAAATTGTGGTTCTCAGCTTAATAGAATTTTAAAATAACAAAAGAAGACTTTGTTTAACATTTAGGTCATTTTCTACTAAAAATAACACTGTAATGAAATTCCTGTGGTTGAATTCTTTTGCACATCTCTGAATATTTCCTTAGGATACATTTTTAGAAGGAGAGGGGCAAGGCGTCAGATGATCTTAGAATTTATAAAATAATCTTAGATGATTATAGATTGATCTTAGAATTTATAAAATTTATAAAATAAATGATGATCTTAGAATTTATAAAATGATCTTAGAATTTATAAAATAATCAGACAAATCAGACAACATGGCCAGAATTTAATGGATTATTAGTTTATTGTCTGTAGTAGTTGAATGGTTCTAAAACTTACATGTACATGTAAAGAATGCAGGAGTTTGACTAAAAAGACATTTAAATGGCCAGGCATGGTGGCTCATGCCTATAATCTCAGCATTTTGGGAGGCTGAGGTAGGTGGATCACCTGAGGTTAAGAGTTCAAGATCGTCCTGGCCAACATGGTGAAGCCCCGTTTCTACTAAAAATACAAAATTAGCTTGGCATGGTAGCCCATTCCTGTAATCCCAGCTACTTGGAAGGCTGAGGCAGGAGAATCGTTTGAACCCGGGAGGTGGAGGTTGCAGTGAGCCAAGATAGTGCCATTGCACTCTAGCCTGGGAAACAAGAACAAAATTCCGTCTCAAAAAAAAAAAAAAAAGACATTTAAACATCTCAAAAGCCAAAGAAATATAAAATTCAATCAAATGAGAAAGCTTCAAGAGTGAGTGTTACAGATCCCAATATGATTTGAAAATTAGGCAATAAGATGACTCACATCTTTGGCTAAGTGACCACCTTTTGTTTCAAATGATGAAATCTCTGTTACAGGCTATAAATAGGGCTCAATACGTCCTTTCAGTGTCATAAACACCGGTCGAGTGTTGTCTCAGCCTGTATCACCTGGCACCCACAAAGTTTCAGCAAGCTAAAAAGTCAATCCATAAATTTCACAGGGAGGTAATCCTCCAAACTGTGAAGGATGACATCATCACTTCCTTGATGACTAAGCCTCTTCCAACTCTATGAAGATTTAGAAAGTTTTTCATGATATTAACATATTTTGTGTTAGAAAATCTATGTATGCTTAGTATTTTTGGTACTTTTTTTTTTTTGAGACAGGCTGGAGTGCAGTGGCACAATTTTGACTCACTGCAATCTCTGCCTCCTGGGTTCAAGTGATTTTCATGCCTCAGCTTCCCAAGTAGCTAGGATTACAGGCACCCACCACCATGCCCAGCTAATTTTTGTATTTTTTAGCAGAGATGGGGTTTCACCATATGTAGTTTCAATGTTTATAATTTAGCCTATTATACTTAACAGATCAGTTTCTTAGTTTCTATTTTAAACGTGTATGTAATGCTTAATGGATTTAGACTTGTGATTTAAGTTGAAATTTTATTGAGTTGATCTATGTATTAGAATAGTGAAGAGATCCTAAAGCTCATTGTATTTACAAATTTTTTAGATTCATGGTTTATCTGGTACCAGGGTAGTTTGTTTGTTAGATCAGACAGAGTGTTGGAAAGAAAATTAATGTTTTAGATCTATAAATAGAGTTTAAGCTATTTGAAGGAGCCCATTTATCTATAAATGAAATAAAACATAATTGATGGCCCTTAAATATAATTATCATTAATTACCGGACTTTGAATTAATTTTTTGAATTTAACATCTTAATGAAGAGCTACTGTTTAGAACTTGTCATTTTAATATAAAAGCTCAAAATAATCTTTTCTATACACAAAATTCTCTTTTAAATATACCAAAAAATAATACTCACTTTTAACAGAATTAATACAAATGCACAATTCTAGGCTTTTAATACCTATTGGGCTGTCTATATTTAAAATTTTTAATTCTCTATTCCTAAATAACTACAAACAGTTATCCTAACAACACATTTAAAATATTTCTTTCTAATCTCTCTGTCTCTCTGTGTCTTTTTCTTTTCTCTTCTTGCTTAATTTTGAATAGTCTAAGCCTAGAGCACACACTCTGACCATGCTTATGAGCTGATTAGCATAATAGAAGTATAAGTGAAAAAACAAATCACTTAAAGGTATATAGAAGAAAAATAGAAAGTTATATAATTTTCTTCAGTGAGGATATAAATGCAAGCTTTAGATATCCAGAGATTCAAAAGAAATCCACTAGTTGGAAAGCTTTTATATTAGAGGGAAGAAAGCTGTCATTACTAGAGGGGGAAAAAGGAATTGAGATGACTTTATGAAAGAACCATAAAACTAATTAAAGTTCTGTGAAACAGGCCCCATAGGGAAAGGCTTAAAGATCTGGGATATTTAAACTGCAGAAAACTGAAGTGAAGTGTCTAGACAAAGTAGTTTGACTAAAGTTGGCTTATAAATACTAGTTGAAGTTCTTCCAATAACCAACCGCCTTATACAGCAAATAAAGCTAATTAAAAAAAATTTTTTAGCTGACCTATTAAATGTAGAATTTAAGGATCTTTAAATATAGGAAGAGTATTCTATGAATTATATGCTAAACAGACATGTTCTTTCCTTTAGAGATAGTGCAAAGAAAGAATGAGCTACAGCAAGAAAACAGTAGGTCGACATTAGAAAAACTTGTAGATCTACAAATAATATACGGGAGATGATCCGTTTTGGAAGGAAAAAAACCTAAAATGTATAGAAAGCATTCTTTCTTAGCAGAGATGAATATAAAAGGTGCTGAGAAAAATCACAGGGTGAAGGCACAGGGAAAGGAAGGGAAGGGAAGGGGAAGAGGGAAGGGGAAAGGGGGAAGGGGGAAGGGAAAGGGGAAGAGGAAGGAGAAGGGGAAGGGGAAGGGGAAGGGGAAGTAGCCATTGGGCTGGGTCAAATCCTAGGCAAAAGGTTAGAGAGGTCAAACTTAGCCATTTAATGCCCCTTCTCATATTCAGGTCCAGAAAACTAGCTTCTGGGGATTCTCACTTTCACAGTCGCTGCTCTGAATTCCACTGGTCTTACTCTAAGCCATCTAACCAACTTCTCCCCCTCCCTCAGGGCTTTGTTTTTGATTAGATAAAAATTGCTCATCAGGAAAAGTAGCACTTATCAAGGTGTTAATGGGTACCTCTCAGCTAATGTTACCTTTGTCCAAATATCACATTTGCTTTATAATCAGATTTGTTGAATATTTATAACTTTACTAAAAGGAATGACTTTAACGATAGAACTCTCTGGAACTTTTTTAGGTCAGGATGGGAGGGAACAGAGTTGGAGGGATCTAAATTCTCCAGGTACATTCATTCAACAACTAATTATTAAGCACTTTCTATGTTTCAGACACCATTCTAGGCACACACTATAATTTCATATGGTGATAAGTACTATGAATAAAAGACAACAAGGTGATGAGACAGAGATGAATGGGTAGAGCTGGGATAGGTGGTGGTGGTGGCTACTTTTTCTAGAATGTGCAGTCTTGGAACCCCTTTCTAAGGTGATGCTTGAGCTGAGAATCTGATAAGATGGAGCTTGTTAGGTTAAGCTTTGGGAGCAGAGAGTATTCTGGAAAAATCTTTAACTGAAGTTGGATGGCCCTTGCATGCATTCAATCCAAGAATATCAGTAGCACTTATGGAATTAATATTAGTCTATCATCTTCTCTAGAGGTTTCAGAAAACTCTAGGGAATTCAGATCAAACTTTGACATCCTCCATGATCTTTTTCTTCTTAGATTTCAATCTTCTAAGGCAATTAGAACAGATATACTCTGCTCATATAGGGGTCTATTATTTATTCATTTTTTTCATTAGTTCTTTAACATTTATTCAACAAACATTTATTAAACATCTACCACATGACAGATAATACAGCAGTGAACCAGACATAAAAATCCATATCTAGGCTGGATGTGGTGGTTCACACCTGTAACCCCAACACTTTGGGAGGCCAAGGCAGGAGGATTGCTTGACACCAGGAGTTTGAGACCACCCCAGCCAACACAGCGAGACCCGTTTCTATTAAAAAAAAAAAAATCCACATCCAAATGGAAGTTGCTTTTAGTGAGAGAAATACAATAGAGAAATACTTTATTTCATCAAATGGTAGATGCACAATTTTTCACACTTCAAAATCTCTGAAACTGTAATCTGACTTGGCACCATCTTATATTTGTAATTGGCAGCTGTTTTTCTTTTCTTGTGATACAACAATAATGTTGCATCTTATAATCAAAGATATCTAAGATTTCGTGAAGTGTTTCTTACTGATAATAAGAAAAATAAATAGATGGTTAGATAGTGTTGAGTGCAAAGGAGAAAAGTAAAGCAACTTCCACTGCAAAAATGACTGAGAATAAATTAATTTTTAAAACAGCAAAGTAAAGCAAGACAGGGAAGGGGATAGAAAGTGCTTGTGACTTGTGGGGGCAGTTGCAATTTTAGACAGGAAGGCCTCGTTTCTGCACAGACCTGAGGGTGGTGAAGGAGGAAGCTACGTGAATATCTAGGGGAAAGGCATCCCAAGAAGAGAAATGCAAGTGCAGAGGTCCTGAGGCAGGTGCTTGCCAAGTGTGCTTAGAGAGCAGCAGTGAAGGCCCCGTGACTGCAGCAGAGTGAGCAAAGAGGAGAGCAGTGGAAGATGAAGTCAGGGAGGTAAGGAAATGCCAGATCATAAATAGCGTTAACAGTTGATTTGTCATTGATAGAGGAGAAAATATCAAGGGTCCAACGTAAGACACGTTTTGGAGATGTCAAGGAGTCAGTTTATCTGAGGCTGAAATTCAAGAGAGATCTAAGTTGGAGATGTACATCTAGGATATATATAGCCAAATTATGGACATATTTGTGGTGTACATAAATAATTCTAAGGACAGAGCCGTGGGGAGGACTCCAGCATTTTATCGTGACCCACATAGGCCAACTGGGCCTCAAAGATGACTGACTTACCTATTCACTAGCTTTACTAGCAACTGTATGCCTAAGGCTCAATTCTAGATTCATCCAATTACTTTAAAAGGCCCTGTGGGAATATACTCAACAATACTGTATGTTTATTATAGAGACTGCTGTGATATGTGGTTATTCCTTGAGGAGCTGTGTTTTGTCTATTTCATCTGCTCTGGATATCTTCCAGTACCGGCGTATCTTAGGACTGAGCAGTTTTTCTCTGGATGGCTTCTATTCCAGGTATTTTCCATTCCTTCAGAAGTTACAAATAAAGACACTGATTTCCTTACTCATAAAATGAGAGTTTAATGGCTATTTCACAAGATAACTGTGATGACCATTTCAAAGAAAATAAAGCATTTAGTACAGCATGTGGGGGCATAGTGTAACATCCATAAATGTTCATTTGTTTATTTCTTGTTCCAGATATGGTCTTGAAGACATCTTAAAAAATCTGTTGGACCAGAGTATAAAAGTGCATTACAGAAAATCACCCACTGGCACCTGCAGTTATAAAAGAAAGTGTATTCAATGATTTTCAAGATTATCTTGGAATCATATGAAAAGATTTAAATGCAAAATCTCCTCCTTCTTGGTAATATATAAGGAACTACTGTGCTGCTTTGCATCATTGCAACAGGTCTTATATACAAGATAACAGGTCTTATATACAAGTTATCACAAGAAAACTGTGAAAAAGAAATAAACATTTATGAATATTATACTGCGCCCCCACATGCTGTACTAAATGCTTTGTTTATTTCCTTTGAAATGGTCATCACAGTTACCTTGTCATAACTTGTATGACCTGTTGTCTTAATTTACAGATTGGTAATAAAAATCTAGGCATTTTAATGGATACACTTCTTTAACAACTGTTTTAAAAGGATTTAACGTGTGCCCAATAATGTACCAGCGACAGGAAATCTGTTGCTGAGTAAGACACCATCTGTGTCCTCAAAAAGATAATGTATAGTGAGATTGAATAGAGTGAAATATGGCAAATTTGTTGAGAGGACTAAGTTGAGCACTATGTGAGAAGAGCGCCATGATTTTTCCTAAAATCTGCCATAACTTATTGGCAATTTAATTTTGGATGGGAGTCTAGATTCTGATGTTACAATTCCACTCTGTGGATAGCAGGTGATTTCAAACATACCTTTGAAATCAAATACTGTATTTGTATCATTACAGTTTCCTTTTTCCTTTCTATAGTCAGAATTTCTCCTTTCAACAGTCAGAAGTATGAATATGAATGTCTGATCCTAACCGAAGTGTGGCCAGCTACAGTAAGAACAGGTATTATAATCATTTTGTCAGTGAAGGCTAAATCACAGTTTCAATGAGTAAATTATCTCTCAATAGATTTTTTTGTAAAGGTGTAAGAGTATAAATGTTTTTAGGAACACCAGCTAACTGGCCGGGCGTGGTAGCTCATGCCTGTAATCTCAGCACTTTGGGAGGCCAAGGTGGACAGATTATGAGGTCGAGAGATTGAGACCATCCTGGCCAACATGGTGAAACCCCGTCTCTATCTCTACTAAAAATACAAAAATTAGCTGGGTGTGGTAGCATGTGCCTGCAGTCCTAGCTACTTGGGAGGCTAAGGCAGGAGAATCGCTTGAACCTGGGAGGCAGAGGTTGCAGTGAGTTGAGATTGTGCCACTGCACTCCAGCTTGGGGGACAGGGCAAGATTCTGTCTAAAAAAAAAAAAAAAAAAAAGAACACCAGCCTTATTTTCCTCCAGGGAAATCAAATGAGTGAGTGTATTAGTCTGTTTTTATGCTGCTGATAAAGACATTTGAAGACTGGGCAATTTACAAAAGAAGGAGATTTAATTGGACTTACAGTTTCATGTGGCTGGGGAAGCCTCACAATCATGGTGGAAGGCAAGGAGGAGCAAGCCACATATTACATGGATAGCAGCAATCAAAGAGAGCTTGCACAGGAAAACTACCCTTATACTAACCATCAGATCTCATGAGACCTACTCACTATCACGAGAACAGCAGGGGAATGACCTGTCCCTATGATTCAGTTACCTCCCACAGGGTACCCTCGACAACACATGGGAATTCAAGATGAGATTTGGGTGGGGATACAGCCAAACCATATCATTCAACCCTGGCCCCTCCCAAATCTTATGCCCTCATATTTCAAAGCCAATCATGCCTTCCCAACAGTCCCCCAAGGTCTTAACTCATTTCAGCATTAATTCATAGGTCCACAGTCCAAAGTCTCATCTGAGACAAGGCAGGCCCCTTCTGCCTATGAGACTGTAAAATCAAAAGCAAGTTAGTTACTTCCTAGATACAATAGGGGTACAGGCATTGGATAAATACAATGGGACAAATCCCATGCCTGTACTCCTATTGTATCTAGGAAGTAACTAATTTGCTTTTGAGAGACATTAGCCATAACAAAGGGGCTACATGGCCCATGGAAGCCCAAAATCCGGCAGGTTGATCAAATATTAAAGTTCTAAAATGATCCCTTTTGACTTCATGTCTCACATCCAGGACATGCTGATGCAAGAGGTGGGTTCCCATGGTCTTGGAGAGCTCTGTCCCTGTGGCTTTGCAGGGTATAGCCCCCTTCCTGGCTGCTTTCACAGGCTGGTGTTGAGTGTCTGCAGCTTTTCCAGGTGCATGGTGCAATCTGTCAGTGGATCTACCATTCTGGGGTCTGGAGAATAGTGGCCCTCTTCCCACAGCTCCACTAGGCAGTGCCCCAGCAAGGACTCTGTGGGAGCTCTGACCCTACATTTCCTTTCTGCACTGCTCTAGCAGAGGTTCTCCATGGAGGCCCTGATCCTTCAGGAAACTTTTGCCTGGGCATCCAGGTATTTCCATACATCTTTTGAAATCTAGATGGAGGTTCTCAAACCTCAATTCTTGACTTCTGTGCACCATAGGCTCAACACCACATGGAAGCTGCCAAGGCTTGGGGCTTCCACCCTCAGAAGCAACAGTCAAACTGTACCTTAGTCCCTTTTAGTCATGGCTGGAGTGGCTAGGACACAGGGCACCAAGTCCCTAGACTGCACACAGTAGAGGGACCCTGGGCCTGGCCCACAAAACCCATTCTCCTAGGCCTCCGGGCCTGTGATGGGAGAAGCTGCTATAAAGACCTCTGACATGCCCTGGAAACATTTTCCCCATTGTCTTGGGGATTAACATTCGACTCCCTGTTGCTTATGCAAGTTTCTGCAGCCCGTTTGAATTGAATTTCTCCTCAGAAAATGGGTTTTTCTTTTCTATCATATTGTCAGGTTGCAAATTTTCTGAACTTTTATGCTCTGCTTCCCTTATAAAACTGAATGCCTGTTAACAGCACCCAAGTCACCTCTCGAATGCTTTGCTGCTTAGACATTTCTTCTGCCAGATACTCTAAATCATCTCTTTCAAATTCATAGTTCCACAAATCTCTAGGGCAGGGGAAAAATGCCACCAGTCTCTTTGCTAAGACAGAACAAGAGTCGCCTTTCCTCTGGTTCCCAACAAGTTCCTCATCTCTATATGAGACCACCTCAGCCTGGACGTTACTGTTTATATCACTATCAGCATTTCTGTCAAAGCCATTTAACAAGTTTCTAGGAAGTTCCAAACTTTCTCACATTTTCTTGTCTTCCTCTGAGCCCTCCAAACTGTTCCAACCTCTGCCTGTTACCCAGTTCCAAAGTCACTTCCACATTTTTGGGTATCTATTCAGCAGCACCCCACTCTACTGGTACCAATTTACTGTATTAGTCCATTTTCACACTGCTGAAGACTTACTCACTATCACAAGAACAATACAGGAAAGACCTGCCCTTACGATTGAATTACCTCCCACCAGGTTCCTTCTACAACACATGGGAATTCAAGATGACATTTGGCTGGGAACACAACCAAATCACATCAATGGAGTAAAAGCCTTTTGATTTTCTTCCTGGAGTATTTACATTCAGTGGCTCCTGAAAACAAAATCTCCAACCAGACATGGTTCCTATGTGTGAAAACCTGTGAAACCATTTCACAGAGGTTATTTTTCTCTCGAGTTTCCAGGTAGATCAACAGCTTCCCTCAACACTTATTGAATGTTTATATATCTGGGTTCTCAGTGGTGAGGAGTTTGATAATGTTCACCTGGTAGCCTCACTCCTCTCTTTCTGGACTTTGTGGATTCTCGTTGATCCATTTGCAATTATAGACATCTCTGTGATCTTTGTCCATGGAGGTTTACCAACTGAGGCTAAGTCAAAAGAAAACATATAATTAAAATTCAGCTGGAACCACCTAGAAATGATTAATACTTAGTTGGAAGCAATTGTCTTCAAAATTCCTTGGTTATTTACTAACGAGTGACCTTAGAAAACATCCCGGAAAAAGGCTGACAGTTTAGAGTTTGGAAGACATTAATTAATTTAACAAGGTTGAATTAGGGGCAAAATTTGGAGAAGGATACTCTTTCTGTTTATTTGTTTTCTGAGACAGAGTCTCACTTTGTCACCCAGGCCGGTGTGCAGTGGCTCTCTGTAGCCTCTTCCTCCTGGGCTCAGGCAATCCTCCTGCCTCAGTCCTCAAATAGCTGTAACCACAGGCATGCACCACCACACCTGGCTTGTTTTTGTACTTTTTTATGGAGCTGGGTTTCACCATGTTGCCCAGGCTGGTCTTAAGCTCAAGCCATCTTCCTGCCCCAGTATCCCAAAATGCAGGGGTTACAGGCATGAGCCACCGTGCCTGGCCCAGTATTCATGTCTTCAAAAAATTAAAGTTAGAAATATAATTTCCATTTAAATAGGAAAGAATTCTTACTGTATTTGCCTAAAATAAAGCAGTGTTTAAAACTAAGCTTATAGCACAAGTAAGAATTCATCATTTTTATTTCCCAATTTAAAAAGATCACTTTAGGTCAGGCGCGGTGGCTCACACCTGTAATCCCAGCACTTTGGGAGGACAAGATGGGAGGATCACAAGGTCTGGAGATGGAGACCAGCCTGGCCAACATAGTGAAACCCGGTCTCTACTGAAAATACAAAAAATTAGCTGGCCATGGTAGTGCACACCTGTAGTCCCACTTACTTGGGAGGCTGAGGCAAGAGAATCGCTTGAACCCAGGAGGCTGAGGTTCTGGTATACACAAAAGGGCTTTACGTTAATTATATTACTTATATAATATAAGTAATATAATTAACGGTTATGAGGTTGTGGTAAGCTGAGATCGTGCCACTGCCTTCCAGCCTCGCCAACAGAGTGAGACTCTGTCTCAACAACAACAACAACAAAAAAACACTTTTGCATTCAAATTTGCATGCTCTTGTTGCCTTTGTAATTATCAGTGTCTTCAGCAGGCATGCTGCTGCATGTGTGCTCATGAGTGCTTAAACCGATACACATTTTCAAGTGAACTCAAGATTTGCAGAGAAGGCTATATCCTTACAATTTTGTTAATGAGGTAAAGTGTATGCTAATTAGGTTACTTCATGAAGGAGGGCGCTAGGTCCCTGGGCTTAATAAAAGAGCTGTATTGTAGGTATTTCTTTACATCTTTCTTTGATTACATTGTGAGTTCCTGAAGATCAGGGACGGATGTCCCACTAATTTTTATAGTCAAAGTATGCATAGACCTGACAGATAGTGGAAGCTCAATAAATAATTCTTGAACTGACTCTCAAATAGACCCTATAAGCGATTATAGTATAGATAAATAATAGTAGAAATGAAGATTAAAAATAAACTTATAACCCTGGTCCTGCATTTATTTAAGATCTTGATATGCCCTAGCACTACTGTACATGGGATTACTAATGTACTAATAGGTAGAAGTTAATGCAGGCCTCCAGGGCAGCAGTATATTTCATAAGTAGATTTTTTTTGGCTCTTTTCTTGGTTGTTGTTATTTCTAGTATCTGCAATTAAATAAACTGAACTGCTACATCTAACAATTTTCAGTGCTTATTGTGTATCTAAAGCCAAATATAGCAAGATTCCCAGAATACTGGATTCCTATGATGGCATAATTTATTTCCTCTTAACAGCTGTGTGTCTGTATGTGCGTGAGCGTGTGTGTGTGAGCGTGTGTGTGGGGGGGGGTGCTTTTTCACATCATTACTTATCTATTTAAAGGGGGAAAACTTCTGAGGAAAATCACAGGAGGACTGAATTTAGTCTGCTCTGACAAACTAAAAATATGAAATAAAAAATGAACCAGTTTTGGTGAAACATCTCTTACCTCACTTTCCAAACAAATCCATCTGCAAAATTTAAAAATTTTCACTTAAGAATCATCTTTCTCTAGAAATATATAACGAGAAGAGGAAGTATAATAAAGTAATATAATTAACGTAAAGCCCTTTTGCGTATACCAGATCACATTAACGCATATGGGCTAACATCATTCAGGATGTTTCTCTTTAAGCTGGACTCATCTTATCCTCCATGCCCAAAGGACAATCCTGCCTGTAAGGACAAAACCTTTTTAAAATAACTCCATTTCCAGTTGCCTTTCTTTCATTAATTAGTTGTCTACACTAATTTATTGAATTCGTGCTAAATATTCCCTGCACTAGGGGATAAGAAGGTGAGTAAGACTAGATTAATCTCACTAGTGAGCAAGAGAGGTGTAGGGAGCCAGCCCTACATCACCCATGGGTACCCCAAGTTTGGTGGCAACAAAGGAATGAGAAAAAGACAGATTAAGAGAGACAGTGGGACTAGGGGGGCCATCACTTATTACCGGAGGCAGTGAAGGCCCCTAGCTCTGATCATCCACACTATTGATTACAATCACTTTGATCTATAGGGTGGGGGTGGAGTGATGGTGGAGTAAATCAGTGAGCTGGAGCTGGTTTGTCATTCTAAGGATTGATAACAGTGGCGGTTTGGGAGTTTCACAAAACAAGAACATGTGGTTATCTTTAGCTTATGATCTATGTGCAGCTGATGGAACTTGGGCCTTACAAGGAGCCTACAGTCTGGCTACGTAACAGTGCTATGAAGGGATTTTACGTCCTTGAGCACAATGTTTATGGTAACAGAGCCCAGGTCACCCTGCACTGGAACATGAGGCATGGAGAGGCCTTCCTCCTCAGAGGCCTCCTGCGGCCCTCCACAGTTTGTTGTTCCTTGTTTATATGTTACTCATAACCAATTTATGTAGGCACTCTGTAAGTCCTTTCTTCTTTGCTGCTTTTCCCAACAGAGAAGAACTGCTATGGAATATACTGGAAGGGTGCTGGAGGGAGCCATATTGCCTGCCTAGAGAAGCTGGGGAGGCTTCACAAAAGTGTTTTTTGGCTGGATCTGGGAGGGGGAATTAGATTGTCGGGGGAAGTAGGGAAGAAGAATGCTATGGTCTGAATGTTTGTATCCCTCACAAATTCATGTGTTGAAATCCTAACCCCCAAAGTGATAGTAGTAAGAGACAGGACTTTTGGGAGGTGATTAGGTCACGAGGGTGGAGCCCTCATGAATGGGATTTGTGCCCTTGTGAAAAGCCCAAGGGAGCTGTCTCAGCCCTTTCTCCAGGTAAGGATGCAGCAAGAAGGCACCATCAGAGACCAGGAGACAATCAGACACCATCCACCAGACACTGGATCTGTCAGCACCTTGACTTAGGACTTCCCAACTTCCAGAATTGCAAGAAATAAATGGTTGTTGTTAATAAGCCTCTTAGTTTGTAGTATGTTGTTGTAGCAGCCCAAATTCCTAAAGGAGAGTTGGAAGGAAGGTCCTTCATTTCAGGCAGGGTGGAAGCACTGAAATAAAGGCCTGAGGCAGCTAAAGGGCCTTCTACGTCTGGGAAGTGGGAAGGCATTTGGAAGGGACAGACGGCAGAGTAAGTAACGCACTCAAGACTGTGAAGGGCCCTGTGAAGGGATGTGGGCTTATCCTTTCGACTGTCAATGCCTGTTTCTCAAACTGTTGTGTTTGAGAAAAGTCACCCAGGGGCATTTTAGGTTTTAGGATACACAGAGTGCAACTTTGTAGACTACCAATTTACCATAAAGATTTGTGGGGAGCAGGGGCAAAGCATAATTTTTATACAAAAGTAAATGTGTATATGTTGCAGACAGTGAAATTTTGTTTGGCGCAATCACTGAGGGCTCTTCCCTAGATCCTCAGAGATTTCCTCTCCCTCCATCTCTTCCACCATTAAGTATCCTTTGGTAAAGTCTGGAAAGTTCTGGAAGTAATTCCTTAGCTGCTGCAGAGCCTACACCTAGATGTGGCCAGCCAATTCTAACCAACAGACAAGCACCTTCACACTGACTCCCAGTCTCCTTCCAAAAGCAAAACCACCTTGTCAGTGTTAGGTACATCCCCCTCCCAGATCCTTCCTCCGTTCTCAGTTTATATTTGAATAGGTGTTTACTGTTTAAGAGAAAGGGTATTCCTGATAACAGCCTATATTAAAACTTCTACACACCATGCATTTTATATATATTACAACATTTAATCCTCACTGAGACCCAAGGTCACGTAGTTTGCAATGGTAGGGTCAGAACTGAAGTCAGATCTTTTGGACCCCAAAGCCCATTTTTAAATTTCTTACCTTTATGCAACTTTGTTTAGAAGATTAAACAAACAAACAAACACCTTCAGACTTAGCCAACCATTTCTGGTCCTGATCATACTTGTGTAATACACGGTGTCCTCAAAATCCACAGAGACAAAGAAACATCTATAGGTATAAGCCTGGCCACTGTGTATGTGCAGGATCTCCACCTGGCTGTCACCTCTCTTTTAAAGCCACAGGACCCAAAAGTAACACTGGGTGGGGGGTGAGGTCTGTGGTTGTAGAATTCATACACCTCAAGCTGGTGTGGAACATCAGGTCTGCCCCAGCTCCCCAACATGAGGACTGCATATGTCACTTATACGTTGTATATGGAAACTAAAGCCAAGCAAAAGAGCTAAGGCAAGCAATCTCATTGAGCATCTCTTTAAGATCACTGTTTTCCCAAGCAGATGGAGGCAGGGTTCAGTTATGAATTTATATAAATCGACACCTAATTTCCAAATTGATCACCCTCCCGTCCCCTCCCCTCCCCTCCCCTCCCATCCTCTCCTCTCGTCTCGTCTCCCATCCCAACCCCTTCCTTTCTTGACAGGGTCTCACTCTGTCACCCAGGCTTCCAGGCTGGAGTGCAGTGGCACAATCATGGCTCACTGCAGTCTCAACCTTCCAGGGTTCAAGCAGTTGTCTGACTCAGCCTCCCAAGTAGCTGGGGCCACAGGTGCTCACCACCATGCCTGGCTAATTTTTGCATTTTTTTTTTGCAGCAGTGGAGTTTCTCCATGTTGCCCAGGCTGGTCTGGAACTCCTGAGCTCAAGTGGTCTGCCTGCCTTGGCCTCCTAAATTTCTGGGATTACAGGTGTTAGCCATCGCCCCAAGCAGATCAGTGTTTTTCTTATACCTTTTACTCACCCTATTGTAGAAAGATTATTCTCTGGGCAAAGCATTAATTCATGAGAAACTTGCAAAATTGTTTTACAGAAATTTACAAATCATTTTACAAAGCAGACGTTTTCAGAATCTCACGTGCTTTTCTATATTTGGATGAAAAAAAGTAGTAGAAGGGTAAGATATATGTTAAATATATGGTAAGAGTCCAGGTTTATAACTTTCATCTGCCTTAAGAGTCACTTGTCATGTTTATTAAATGTAGATTCTGGGTTCCACCCTCAGGCATTTTGATTTAGTACTTTTGGAGGGTTCATAAAGTTGCATAGTTAACAAGTAACCAGGAGATTCTGCAGCAGATCACATTTTTGAGAAATACTGTTCTGGGCTATGAGAAGCTATTACATTCTAACTTACTAGGAATGAAATGACAATGCTGTATAAACACTTGATCAAGAACTAGAGCAGAACTCCTATGGAGCAGAACTAGAAAGGGCAAGTATGTCTGTTCTAGCCACTGGGGACACAGATCACAAATCAGAATGGGTGCAGCTTGCTTTTAAGTCCTTTACATCTCCCAGCTCTCTCTCAGCATACCCCGAGTTCCTGTGCTTTAGGGTCTATGGTTCCCAGGTTAAGAAACCCTGGACTAGCCTGTTGAAGTAGTTTTGGAAACCACCTCATCATCAAGGTATTTGTTGTTCTCTCAGGATAAGACATTTTACCTTGAAGGGAGTTGGCCAGTTTCAGGAACTCCTTGGAGAAATTCCTTAGCTCCATTACCTCCACGGAGTTCACCGGGGGTAAGAGTGGAGGAAAAGAACACCATAGTTGAAGAGCAGCTTGAGCTCCAGGCAAGATGCTGTGCTAGGCTTTCACATCTATAATTTCACCTCAGTTTATCTAAACCTCCCTCTACATGTTAGAGATGAGACTAGGGAGGTTAAGCAACCCTCCCAAAGTCACACAGCTGGTAAACGGCAAATGAAAACTTCAAAGGAAAATCTGTTTGACTTTCAGGCCCCAAATACCTCAAGTCCAAGGAGGGTTACCACAGCAACCTTGAGTTAGATCTCAAAAGGCACAAAAGATAATCCTTGAATGTTACAGTATCTCTGAAGTCAGTGCAGCACTGGGGTGGGCAGATGAGACAGTGGAGAAATTAAGGAATGATGAAGCTATGAGGTAAGTTTCAGTGTGGTTTTTACTTTTGGACACTACGAAACATATTTGAAACAACAACTTAACATCCATCCAGAACAGCTCAGATAGAAAATACAGCAGACGGAAGGAGGAAGTATTCATGCCACTAGTTTCTAAATGTAAGTATGTAATCAATGACATCAGCAGCTTAATTAAGAAGGGATGATGATAAAGAGGGCACATTTTCAATTAAGAGTAGCACTGTGCAAGATCAGCTTAACTGATACATGTTATGCAATAATAAAAACATTACACAACTGTGATAATGTCTTATTTATAGAGCTTAATGTACTAGGAAGGATTTGTTCCATGTTGTTTCAATTCAAACCATAATTCTATGAAAAATTTTGTTAGGTAAGCAGTGAAGACACATTAAATATGTATGTCACCAAAATGTTTCTCTCGACTGAGTCATCTAATATTGCCACCCCAGGCTCTCTCTATCACATCTCCCTGTTTTGTTTTCTTCAGAACAATTGGTACTACCTGAAATTATCTTAATTTATATATTCATTTCTTAACTATATTCTCCAGTGGAATAAAATCTCCATGGGAGCCATCTAGTTCACCACTGTATACCCTGTGCCTACATCTGTGCCTGGCACATTATGAAAGCTTGTTGCAAATTTGTTCAAGAAATGAATGATAAAAAACATCAAAACACTTGCAAGTAATTCATAAAATTATATCTGTCTAAATTTTTGTTTGTTTTTTGTTTTTTGAGATGAAGTCTTGCTCTGTCACCCAAGCTGGTGTGCAGTGGCACAATCTCGGCTCACTGAAAATTCTGCCTCCTGGGTTCAAGCAATTCTCCTGTCTCAGCCTCCTGAGTAGCTGGGGTGACAGGTGCCTGCCACCATACCCAACTAATTTTTTTGTATTTTTTGTATTTTTGAGAGGGAGTTTCACTCTTGTTGCTCAGGCTGGAGTGCAATGGCACTATCTCAACTCACTGCCACCTCTGCCTCCTGGGTTTAAGTGATTCTCCTGCCTCAGCCTCTCAAGTAGCGGGGATTACAGGCATGTGCCACCATGCCTGGCTACTTTTGTATTTTCAGTAGAGATGAAGTTTTTCCATGTGGGTCAGGCTGGTTTCGAACTCCTGACCACAGGTGATCTGCCTGCCTCGGCCTCCTAAAGTGCTGGAATTATAGGAGTGAGCCACCACACCCAGCCATATCTGTCTCAATTTATGTTTTAGATCTAATGGTAGACGAATAATAGCTGCATCCAAAATAATTACTTCAGGGTGGGAGGGGGGCAAGGGATAAAAGACTACAAACAGGGTGCAATGTATACTGCTTGGGTGATGGGTACACCAAAACCTCACGGAGCACCACTAAAGAACTTACTCATGTAACCAAATGCCACCTGTGCATCAATAACCTATGGAAAAAAATTTTAAATACATATGTAAAAGAGATAATATCTAAAATTGAAATAAGTATGAAAAGACTGATAATTGTGCTTGTTACTGAGAAAGTATATAAAATTTGGGAGATTTGTAGTATGCATTGAGGGCCTTAAACATATACATATCTTTTAACCCATTCTTTTTACATCTTGGTGTTTACTCTGTGGAATTAATCATAGGTTGTTATTCATATTTAAATGCTCATTATATTTGAATAACTTGGTTCAAATATGCCCATTTATACATTGTTTATATTAATAAAATTTGGGGTACAAAAAAATAATAAAATAATTACTTCATTATTTGGATTTTTAGTTACTATCCTGTATTTTTAAGAGTGCCCTAAAAAGTATATATTATGTATAATATATGCTCCGTTTAAAATCCAAGATTTATTATGTATTATATGTGCCAGATATATATTATTAACTCACTTACTTCTGTAACAACACCATGAACTGGGGGGCATTATTTTTATCTCCTGACTTTTTATAGATGAGGGAATTGAAGCAAATGGAAGTAAGGTCACTTACCATGTTTTCCAGCAAGAAAGGGGTGGAACTGGATTTAAACCAAAGGCATTTGTCTTTAGAGTTTATAGTCTCAATCACATACTTGGAAAATATCTTTTAAAAGAATTCTGGCTGGGTATGGTGACTCATACCTGTAATCTTAGCACTTTGGGAGGCCGAGGTAGGTGGATCACAAGGTCAGGAGTTTGAGACCAGCCTGGGCAACATGGTGGAACTCCATCTCTACTAAAACTACCAAAATTAGCCTGGCATGGTGGTGCGTGCCTTTAATCCCAGCTACTCAGGAGGCTGAAGCAGGAGAAATGCTTGAACCTGGGAGGTGGAGGTTGCAATAAGCAGACATCATGCCACTGTAGTCCAGCCTGGGTGACAGAGAGAGACAGTTAAAAAAAAAAAATTGTTGTCTGGGCACAGTGGCTCATGCCTGTAATCCCAGCACTTTGGGAGGCTGAGGTGGGCAGATTACGAGGTCAAGAGTTCAAGACGAGCCTGGCCAACATGGTGAAACTCTGTCTCTACTAAAAATACAAAATAGTAGCCAGGTGTGGCAGTGGGCACCTGTAATCCCAGCTACTTAGGAGGTTGAGGCAGAGAATTGTTTGAACCCAGGAGGTGGAGGTTGCAGTGAGCTGCGATTGTGCCACTACACTCCAGCCTGGGCAACAGAGTGAGACTCTATCTCAAAAAAGAAAAAAAAATCTATCATGATGATCCTGGCATTTTATTAGACTTCTAATTTTATAAATTTGGGACAAACACTGGTATAAAAATAGATGTGACCCCATAAATTGCTTGTTAGTCATAAATGGGTAAACAGTAATAGAAACAAGATCACACCTTAACCGGGTGACTAGAATGAAATTGCCAGTGAGGGAAGTTCTAGCCAGAGCAAGTAAGCAAGAAAAAGAAATAAAAGGCATTCAAACAGGAAGACAGGAAGCCAAACTATCTCTCTTCACAGATATGAATCTACACCTAGAAAATCTTGTAGGCTTTGCTGAAAGACTCACAATGATAAACAACTTCAATAAAGTTTTAGGATACAAAGTCAAAGGACAAAAATCAGTAGCATTTCTATACACCAATAATATCCAAGCTGAGAGCTAAATCAAGAATGCAATCCCATTCACAATAGCCACAAAAAAGACAAAATACCTAGGAATACAGCTAACTGTGGAGGCAAAAGATCTCGACAAGGAGAACTACAAAACGCTACTCAAAGAAATCAGAGGCTGGGCGAAGTGGCTTATGCCTGTAATCCTAGCACTTTGGGAGGCCGAGGCAGGTGGATCACAAGGTCAGGAGTTCAAGATCAGCCTGGCCAAGATGGTGAAACCCTGTCTCTATTAAAAATACAGAAATTAGCTGGGTGTGGTGGCAGGTGCTGTAATCCCAGCTACTCGGGAGGCTGAGGCAGAGAATTGCTTGAACCTGGGAGGTGGAGGTTGCAGTGAGCTGAGATCGCACCAATGTGCTCCAGCCTTGGTGACAAAGCAAGACTCTGTCTCAAACAAAAAAAAAAAAAAAAGAAATCAGAGACAACACAAACAAATAGAAAAACATTCCATGCTTATGGATGGGAAGAATCAATATTGTTAAAATGGCTATAGTGCTAAAAGCAATCTACAGATTCAATGCTATTCCTATCAAACTAGAAAAAACTGTTTTAAAATTTATATGGAACCAAAAAAGAGCCTGAATCACCAAAGTAATCCTAAGCAGAAAGAACAAAGCTGAAGGCATCACCCTACTCTATATTAACCTATATTAGAAGGCTACAGTAATCAAAACAACGTGGTCCTGGTACAAAAACAGACACATAGACCAATAGAACAGAGTTGAGAACCCAGAAATAAAGCTGCATACCTACAACCATATGGTCTTTGACAAAGCCAACAAAAACAAGCAATGGGGAAAGGATTCCCTATTCAATAAATGGTGCAGGAATAACTGGCTAGCCATATGCAGAAGATTGAAACTGGACCCCTTCCTTGCACCATATATAAAAATCAACCCAAGATGGAAGAAAGACTTAAGTGTAAGACCTAAAACTATAAAATCCTTGGAAGAAAATCTAGAAAATACCTTTCTGGACAAAAGCCCTCATAAATATTGCATGATGAAGTCTCCAAAAGTAATTGCAACAAAACTGAAAACAGAAAAGTGAGACTCACCCAGGCACAGTGGTTCAGGCTGAGAGCAGTGACTCATGCCTGTAATCCCTGCACTTTGGGAGGCCAAGGCAGGCAGATCACCTGAGGTTAGGAGTTTGAGACCAGCCTGGCCAACATGGCAAAACCATGTCTCCACAAAAAATATAAAAATTAGCTGGGCATAGTGGTGGGTGCCTGTAGTCCCAGCTACTCAGGAGGCTGAGGCAGAATCTCTTGGCCCTGGGAGGCAGAGGTTGCAGTGAGCTGAGATCGTGCCTTTGCACTCCAAAAAAAAAAAAAAAAAAAAAAAAAGTGGGACTTAATTAAACTAAAGAGCTTCTGCATAGCAAAAGAAACTATCAACAGAGTAAATAGACAACCTACAGAATGAAATAAAATGTGTGTAAACTATGCATCCAACAAAGGTTTAATATCTAGAATCTATAAGGAACTTAAACAAATCAACAAGCAAAAACAAACCCCATTAAAAAATAGGCAAAGTATGTGAACAGACACTCCTCAAAAGACATACATGCAGCCAACAAGCAGATTTTAAAAATGCTCAACATCACTCATCATTAGAGAAATGCAAATCAAAACCACAAGGAGATAATGATTTCATACCAGTCAAAATGGCTATGATTAAAAAGTCAAAAATAACAGAAGCTGGTGAGGTTGTGAAGCAAGGGGAATGCCTATACACTGCTGGTGGGAATGTTCAGCCACTGTGGAAAGCAGTTTGGAGACTTCTCAAAAAACACAGCTACCATTTGACTCAGCAAACCCATTACTGGGTATGCACCCAAAGGAATATAAATGGTTCTACCAAAAAGACACTGTATTAGTCAGGGTTCTCTAGAGGGACAGAACTAATAGGATATAATTACATACGAAGGGGAGTTAAGTAGCATTGACTCACACGTTCACAAGGTGAAGTCCCACAACAGGCCATCTGCAAGCTGAGGAGTAAGGAAGCCGGTTCAAGTCCCAAAGCTTCAAAATCAGGGAACACAACAGTGCAGCCTTCCGTCTGTAGCCAAAGGCCTGAGAACTCCTGGTAAACCACCGGTGTAGGTCCAAGAGTCCAAAAGCTAAAGAACTTGGAGTGCAATGTTTGAGAGCAAGAAGCATTCAGCACGGGAGAAAGATGAAGACCGGGAGACTCGGCAAGTCTTCTCTTTCCACCTACTGCCTGCTTTATTCTAGCCATGCTGGCAGCTGATTGGATGGTGCCCACCCAATTGAGGATGGGCCTGGGTCTGCCTTTTCCGGTCCGCTAACTCAAATGTTAATCTCCTTTGGCAACACTCTCACAGACACACCCAGAAACAATACATTGCATCCTTCAATCCAATCAAGTTGATAATATTAACCATCACAGAAACGCACATTCTTAGGTCAATTGCAGTACTATTCACAATAGCAAAGACATGGAATCAACTTAGGTGCCCATCAACGATGGACTGGAGAAAGAAAATGTGGAAAACCACACAGCCATAAAAAAGAACAAAATAATGTCCTTTGCTGCAACATGGATACAGCTGGAGGCCATTATTCTAAGTGAATTGGTGTAGGAACAGAAAATTAAATGCCATATGTTATCATTTACAAGTGGGAGCTGAACATTGAGTACACATGGACACGAAGAGGGGAACAATTGGCTCGGGTCTACTTAAGGGTACTTAAGGGTAGAGGGTGGGAGGAGGATGAATGTCTTAAAAACTACCTATCGGATACTATGCTCACTACTTGGGTGACGAAATCATCTGTGCACTAAACCTCAGGAACAAGCAATTTACCCACGTAACAAACGTGTATATGTATCCCCAGACCTACAATAAAGCTAAAAAATTGAGAATAAATAAAAAAATTAGAAAAAAAAAAGAAATTGCTAGTGAGGAGAAGACTAACATCATGCGCTTATAGAAGAAATACCTTGAGAAGGACATAACACATTATATGCTGATGCATAACCTGAATCTAATCATGAGGAACCATCAAACACACCCACGTGGAGGGATATTCCATGAAGCAACCATCTGTAAGAAAAATGTCAACATCAGGAAAAACAAAGACGGAGGGGCTGTTTCAGATTAATGGAGAATTAACAGTAATGGCAACTAAATGCAATACATAAACCTAGAATGAATTCTGTACCGAAGAAGAAAAATGCTATAAAGTTCATTGTTAAATAAATTGACAAAATTGGAATACATACTCTAAAGTAGAAATATTCTGGCACTATTGAATTTTCTCAACTTGTTAACTGTACTGTGACTACATAGAGAATATTCTTGTTCTTAAAAAACACATATTTAAGTATAAAGGGATGAAGGACAAGATGCAGGCTACCTACTCTCAAATGCTTCAAGAACAATACTTACCAAATTTTTTAAAGTTGGTGAGGCTGGGCACAGTGGCTCACACCAGTAATCCCAGCACTTTGGGAGGCGGAGGCGGGCAGATCACCTGAGGTCAGAAGTTCAAGACCAGCCTGGCCAAAATGGTGTGAAACCCCGCCTCTACTAAAACTACAAAAATTAGCCGGGTATGGTGGCGGGTGCCTGAAATCTCAGCTACTCGGGAGGCTGAGGCAGAAGAATTGCTTGAACCTGGGAGGCAGAGGTTGCAGTGAGCCAAGATCGCACCATTACACTCCAGCCTGGGCGACACAGTGAGACTTCATCTCAAAAAACAAATAACAAAAGTTGGTGAATCTGTAAAGTGTATTTAAGAGTTCTCTTGTTTTATTCTTGCTACTTTTCTGTGACTTTAAAATTATTTCAAAATCAAAGTTACATTTTAGAAAGTTAGATACAATTTTTTAAAAAGTAAAGGTGCATCAAAGAGCCATTGAATTTATCACTTGATATCACTGATTTATATAGACTGTGTTTCAAACAAGAGAATGTGGTTCTATCGTCTATCAAAACTGGAACACAAGTGTAGTTCCCATACAGGTTTAAGCTGTTGTTTTTGCCATCATGATGTGCTCATAGGAATCATAACAGTTGTCATTAATTATGCCCACTTATTATTAGCATTCCATTTCCCCTCTGTCAAACAGTGACTTTTCGAGTTTGCATAGTATCCTGTGCCCCTGATAGATTCTCTGATTTCAAGCTGGGTGTCTTGCTGTGAAGAAGAGATACTGAGTGATCTGAGGAAAAGACTAAGAAATCACAGGATGTTAGACATGAGAGAGATCTGTGGGAGTTTATTGGATCTCCAATTTTACAAATGAAGATATTTATTTAAGTAATTAGGCAAAATGATGTATTATTATAAGAAAAGGACAAAAACAAGACTGGAAAATGAGGAATAATAAATAGCAGCAGTAGAATGCATATTTATTGCATTGTTATATCATAACAATGTTACCTTTAGCTCCTAAAGTTTATTACAATTTGTAAAGCAAGTTTCTTTCCTTCCTTCCTTTCTTTCTCTTCTTTCCCTTCCCTTCCCTCCCTCCCTTCCTCCCTCCTTCCTTCCTTCCTTCCTTCCTTCCTTCCTTCCTTCCTTCCTTCCTTCCTTCCTTCCTCTTTTTTGTGAAATGAAGTTTTGCTCTTGTTGAGTGCAGTTGTGCAATCTCAGCTCACTGCAACCTCTGCCTCCCGGGTTCCAGCAATTCTCCTGCCTCAGCCTCCCGAGTAGCTGAGATTACAGGTGCCAGCCACCACGCCTGGCTAATTTTGTATTTTTAGTAGAGACAGGGTTTCACCATGTTGACCAGGCTGGTCTCGAACTCCTGACCTCAGGTGATCCACCTGTCTTGGCCTCCCAAAGTGCTGCCACTGTGCCTGACTGCAAGAGTTTCCTTCTTAGTTGCTATTCTAACATTTAAAAATTCCTAGTTTTAATAAAGTTCTTTTAAAAAATATAGATATTTTGGTAAGAGGGTAATTGCAGCTAAGCACCTAAGGGCTGCCTCTGGAATTGAGATCCTTTTGATACTGAGATCATTGGATCTACAGTTTGAAGACAATTTTATGTGATTGTAATCATCATCAATAAATAGAATTTTAAAATCTTCCTCTTCATATAGTCACAAGTGGTGAAAGCCTCTAGTACCAAGTCATTAAAATGCATTTTTAAAACTGTCTAAAAGTTTGCTTACATCAGTGACTCTAGCCACCTGAATGGTAATCCTGCTGTCATATGGCAAACCTATAAGGTAAAACTTGAATCCATAAGGCAAACTTTGATTTCACACTGATTTATAGGCCTAGAAATAGAAAATTATGGCTTTTAGAGCCTTGGAGGTTGAACAAGGCATTAACATGGCTTATTATTAATGTTGATAGACGTTAAGGTGTTCCTCTAAAAACTTAGAAACTAGAAAAATAAGATTATTTTCTTACTCTAAAGAATGGGTGATATTATTGATGAATAAGAATAATCCAAGAGAGTGGGGCATGGTGGTTCATGCCTGAAATCCCGCTACGTAGAGGATCACTTAAAGCCAGCAGTTAAGACCAGCCTTGGCAATATAGTGAGACCCCATTTCTAAAAAGAATTTTAAAAATTAGTCAGGCATAGTGGCATGTTCCTGTAGTTCCAACTACTTGGGAGGCTGAGGTGGGAGGGTGGCTTGAGCCCAGTGGTTCCAGGCTGCAGTGAGCTATGATTGCGCCACTACACTCAAGGCTTGGCCACAGAGGGAGACTCTGTATTTTTTTATTTTAAAGGCTGGGCGTGGTGGCTCACCCCTGTTGTAATCCCAGCACTTTGGGAGGCCGAGGGGGTGAATCACCTGAGGTCAGGAGTTCGAGACCATCCTAACATGGTGAAACCCTGTCTCTACTGAAAATACAAAAATTAGTGGGACATGGTGGCACATACCTGTAATCCCAGCCACTTCGGAGGCTGAGGCAGGAGAATCGCTTGAACTCGGGAGGCAGAGGTTTCAGTGAGCCGACGTCATGCCACTGTGCTCCTGCCAGGCAACAAGAGAGAAAACTCTATCTGAAAACAAAACAGGCCAGGCGCGGTCGCTCACGCCTGTAATCCCAGCACTTTAGGAAGCCAAGGCGGGTGGATCACCTGAGGTCAGGAGTTCAAGACTAGCCTAGCCAACATGAAGAAGCTTCATCTGTACTAAAAATACAAAAATTAGCTGGATATGGTGGCAAGCACCTGTAATCACAGCTACTTGGGAGGCTGAGGCAGGAGCATCAGTTGAACCGGGAGGCAGAAGTTGCAGTGAGCCGAGATCATGCCATTGCACTCCAGCCTAGGCAACAGAGTGAGACTCTATCTCAAAAAAAAAAAAAAAACAAAACAACAACAACAACAAAAACGAGAATCCAAGAGAGCTAAGAGAGTGCTGGCATTAGCGAATAAAGAGTTTTGGGGGAAGAGGGTGGGACACGGTGGCTCAGGCCTGTAATCCCAGCACTTTGGGAAGCCAAGGTGGGCAGATCATGAGGTCAGGAGTTCCAGACCAGCCTGGCCAACATGGTGAAGCCCCATCTCTAATAAAAATACAAAAATTAGCCAGGCGTGGTGGCAGGCGCCTGTAATTCCTGCTACTCAGGAGGCTGATGCAGGAGAATTGCTTGGACTCAGGGAGGCGGAAGTTACAGTGAGCCGAGATTGTGCCACTACACTCCAGCCTGGGTGGCAGAGCAAGAGCCCATCTCAAAAAAAAAAATTTAAAATTTAAAAAAAGGAGTTTTGGGGGGAAAACACACAAACCTACTCATCAGGGCGTTTAAAGTATTATTTAAGAATTGTATGAATGGATGTGATTATAATTAAGAAAGACAAAATAAACTGTGTATATACAATGAATAAAGAGTTTTTCACAAAAGCAGGTGGGGTCTTGGAAAGAGGTGTCTGAAGAGCAATAACATGGCACCTTAGTCAAGAAAGACTTGGTGCTTCTGTGACGGACAGGTGTTTTTCATCTGCCTCACCTGGGCCTGGATGGAAGCGCCCTCAAGACTGGCTTCCTTCTTTGATGGGTTTCTTGTCCTCACTTCTGCATTTGGCTGCTCAAAGGGAGAGAATGCACTGACAAATGAATTAGAGATTCTGCTCCATTTGTCAGTGACATTTCTCACTTTAAATGAAGAATTTTTGCTCTGTTTAACATAGAAATCTTGTACCAGTGTGCTGCTAGATTAAAGGAGCCAAACCCCACAAACCATTGCTAAATGAGTTCTCTCTTGTAAACTTCAGATTATAATAATTGTAAAATGCATCCTTCTGCTCATTAACCATAATTAATTTTATGACCCAAGTTGCACATCCTATTGGTTTTTTGTTTTTTTTTTTTTTTTGAGACAGAGTGTCACTGTGTCGCCCAGGCTGGAGTGCAGTGGCACGATCTCGGCTTACTGCAACCTCTGCCTCCCAGGTTCAAGCGATTTACCTGCCTCCACCTCCCAAGTAGCTGGGACTACAGGGACTACAGGTGTCTGCCACCACGCCAGGCTATTTTTTTCTATTTTTAGTAGACATGGGGCTTTACCGTGTTAGCCAGGATGATCTCGATCTCCTGACCTAATGATCCGCCCGCCTCGGCCTCCCAAAGTGCTGGGATTACAGGCGTGAGCCACCATGCCCGGCCTGGTTTTAATGTTATTTCAAAATATAAACCAGTAACAACTAAAGCATTGCATCAACAATGTGCTAAGCAGTATCTCCCAATGCCTCTGCCCCCTGCCTTGTCAAAGCTGGCTGGATAGGGCTAAAGCTAGCTGGAGACCTAAGGGTTTGGGGTGAGGAGTTGGGGACTGAGGGCAAACTCCATTCAGATTAAGCACTGGTTTTCCAGGTTGCAGACCAAAGACCTTAGAAATGTCAGAAGATCACCAGGCGACCTAGAATGCCCCAGGTAAACAGACCAAAGGGAGTCTAAACTCTCACCTTTCTCCACCCAAGGGGAGGAATATCTACCAGGACTGCCTGAAACCCTTCCTCCAGGAATGCTCCACTAATTTTCCCAATCCCGCCATGTTGACAATCCCATGGTTAGCTCTTTAAACCATATTATCACTTAATGGTGAGGCTGTCTCATGACAAAATAATACACATACAATTCAACTAATAACATCCATGACATGCCAAGCACTGCATGTCACTGAATCATCTCCTGTAATCTGCACAAGTCTGCATACAGGTTAGTTGTTGTTGTTATAAAACAACCATATATATAATTAAATATATATTTAACATATAGATTTAATATATATTATATATAAATAAATATATATTTAAGTAGATATTTAATATCACAAATATCTACTTAAATTCATAAATTTAATATCACAAATAAATACTTAAATTCATTTTATTTATTTATTTTAAATAGAGACGGGATCTCCTTTTTGTTGCCCAGGCCAGTCTCAAACTCCTGAGGCTCAAGTGATCTTCCTGCCTTGGCCTTCCAAAGTGTTGGGATTACAAATGTGAGCCACTGCATCTGGCTATATTTAAATTTATATGAGAAAACTGAAGTCTATGAAAACAAAGTAACACAGGTCAATAGTCACACAGCGTATAGGTGGAAGACTAGGATTGGAATTTATGTCTTCAATGGTCTTTTTTTTTGAGATGGAGTCTTGCTTCTGTCACTCAGGCTGGAATGCAGTGGCGTGATCTCAGCTCACTGCAAACCCCACCTCCCAGGTTCAAGTGATTCTCCTGTCCCAGCCTCCCAAGTAGCTAGGATTACAGGCACCCACCACCATACTCAGCTAATTTTTTGTATTCTTAGTAGAGACAGGGTATCACCACATTGGTCAGGCTGGTCTGGAACTCCTGACCTCAGGTGATCCACCCGCCTTGGCCTCCCGAAGTGCTGGGATTAGAGGCATGAGCCACCGCGCCCAGCCAATGTTCTTTACCACTCTACCACACTAGAATAGCACACTCAGATAAATTCCTAGCCAACCAGTGCCCCTCTTACCTCAGACCCAGGCCATTTTCTGAGAAGGTTGTCTTAGGTATGTCTTAGGTATGTCTCTCTGGAAATGCAGAAATGAAACAGTTCTTCTTACCTACAGAGATAGGCATTTATTATTATTACCATCACCATGATCATCATCATTTGACTTACTAAACAGGGCTAACACAATTTTTCATGAATTGCTCTCTTTAATTTTTACTTTCTTATTGATTTTTACTTTTAGTACTTTTATACTTTATGACATATCATTCTAAACACTTATGACAGATATAGTCAATCTATATCCATTCAAATGTTCACAATTCAAAATACCGCTCATACTTTTAACATTTCAGTTTACTTTAGGGGAAAGTGCTTCACTGACAAAAGAATGCAGTGTCTCAGAACAGCAAACAGAACTCTTGCTGAAAAACTCAGAAGTCTTGGAGAACACAGACCACATTTTGTATCCTATAAAGGTTCTGGAAGAAGCTGGTGTTTCATAAGCACTAAATAATACACCAATTGAACTTAAACTACCATTCAGCATTTTAGAGTAATTTTATAGCTTAGCTGAATAAATTTTATTTTAAAATTATTATTATTTTTTTGAAGCAGGGTCTCACCCTGTCACCCAGGCTAGAGTGCAGTGGCACAACTTGGCTCACTGCAGCCATGACCTCTCTGGCCCAGGTGATTCTCTCACCGCAACCTCCTGAGCAGCTGGGACTACAGGTGTGTGCCACCACATCAACTAATTTTTTGTAGAGATGGGGTTTTGCCATGTTGCCTAGGCTGGTCTTGAACTCCTGGCCTCAAGTGATCTGCCCCCCTCAGCCTCCCAAAGTGCTAGGATTACAGGTGTTCCCACTGTGCCTGGTCAGATTTCATCTTAATAACAGTATCAAGAGGCTGAGCATGGTGGCTCATGCCTATAATCCCAGCACTTTGGGAGGCCGACACAGGCAGGTCATCTGAGATCAGGAGTTTGAGAAGAGCCTGGCTAACATGGTGAAACCCCATTTCCACTAAAAATACAAAAAATTAGCCAGGTGTGGTGGCGCATACCTGTAATCCCAACTACTTCGGAGGCTGAGGCAGGAGAATCTCTTGAATCGGGAGGCAGAGGTTGCAGTGAGCCAAGATTGTGCTACTGCACTCCAGCTTGGGCAACAAGAACAAAACTCTGTCTCAAAAAAAAAAAAAGAAAAGTACAGAGAAAATGATTAAAGCTGCCACTTATAGATTGTGCTTGTAAGATACTGCAGCCATATTCTCCCACCATCCCCACTCCAGTGGTATAATTAAAATATGAGTAGTCTTACTATTATTATTCTTTTTTTTTTTTTTCTTGAGGCCAGGTCTTACTCTGCCGCCCAGGCTGGAGTGCAGTAGCATGATCAATGCCCACTACAGCTTTGACCTGCTGGCCTCAAGCAATCCTCCCAGTTCAGACACCTGAGTACCTGGAACTATTTGTGTGCCACCATGTTTGGCTAATTAAAAAAAAAATTGTAGAGATGAGGTCTCACTATATTGTCCAGGCTGGTCTTGAACTCCTGGACTCAAGATCCTCCTTCCTTAGCCTCCCAAAGTGCTAGGATTACAGGTGTGAGCCATTGCACCTGGCCTACTCTAAGTTTTTAATAAGAAAAGGAAATCAGAGAGACAGCAATTTTTCCAAGGTAATATGAAGATTACAGATTAATTAATAGCTACTGGTTTAGTCAACTCTGCTGTTATATCTCAATTCTTTGTTTCCCAGAGAAATCTATGTTCATCGTTCTTCAAATCAGCACTGAAGATACGAAGGTATTCACATTCCTGATCCAGGACAACATGAGAGGGTATCATTCTCTCTCTCTCTTTTTTTTTTTGTTCTTCTTCTTCTTTCTCTGTTGCCCACACTGGAGTGCAGTGGCATGATCTCCACTCAGTGCAATCTCTGTCTCTTGGGTTCAAGCAATTATCCTGCCTCAGCCTCCTGAGTAGCTGGGATCACAGGCACACACTACCACGCCCGCCTAATTTTTGTATTTTTAGTAGAGACGGGGTTTCACCATGTTGGCCAGGCTGCAAACCACATGATTTCTAAGATTTCTTACAAACTTGGCATACCTTCAGAGGGAAAGCATTTAGTATCAAAAGCAAATAAATCTATATAATGTAATATAATACATATGTAATAATATCTATATTATATAGCATGTAAAATATATTACATATATAATATTTATTTGATAATATAGAATATGGATTTATTCGGTTTTAATACAAAATGCTACCTATTTGTTATAAAATATATGAACAATATGGCTGGTTGTGGTGGCTCTCAGGCCTGTAATCCCAGCACTTTGGGAGGCCGAGGTGGGTGGATCACCTGAGGTCAGGAGTTCAAGACCAGCCTGGCCAACATGGAGAAACCCCGTCTCTACTAAAAATACAAAATTAGCTGGATGTGTTGACGCATGCCTGTAATCCTAGCTACTCAGGAGGTTGAGGCAGGAGAATTGCTGCAGTGGCTATGTCCCCACTGGGTGAAAAAAAGCAAGCCTGGCTGGACGCGGTGGCTCACACCTGTAATTCCAGCACTTTGGGAGGCCAAGGTGGGAGGATCACCTGAGGTTCGGAGTTCGAGACCAGCCTGACCAACATGGAGAAACCCCATCTCTACTAAAAATACAAAATTAGCTAGATGTGTCGACGCATGCCTGTAATCCTAGCTACTCGGGAGGCTGAGGCAGGAGAATTACTTGAACCTGGGAGGTGGAGGTTGGAGTGAGCCAAGATCGTGCCATTGCGCTCCAGCCTGGGCAACAAGAGCAAAACTCATCTCAAAAAAAAAAAAGAAAGAAAGAAAGAAAAAAGAAAGTCGACAGTTGAGGAGGAATAAAGCTGGAAGCTAGAAAGAAAAATAGCAGTGAGTCTTGATGACATTTAGATCCTTGGTTTTAGATATGCCTCAGGACAGCTTCACCTATGCCCTTCCTATATTTGGGTACATGACCTAATAAATTCCCGGTTGCTTTTGCTAGCTCAAATAGCGTTTCTCTCATTTGTAGCCAAAAATTTCTGATTAGTACTATTAATGTCTAAAGTTGAAATTAAATTTTCTCAACCACTTCTCAAAACGTACTAGTCAAAGTTGAAGGATACAAATAACCAAAGCCTAGTTTGATCCATCTTAAACAAATAGGGAGAGTTATTTGCTCACAAAACCAAGACTTCAGAAAGGTAAGTGTGGGATCTGGTTCTCTGGGAATCAGGGACCCATGACTGGCTGTCTCATCTCCACTTGTCTCTGCATGCTAGCTTTATTAACTCAGACTGGTTCTCTTCCACTGGGAATGAGATCGGCCACCAGCAGCTCAAGAATCATCTTAGTGACGATAGAGGGAAGAAATCTTCCTTGCCTTCTTAGAAGAAGTAAGTTGGCAGAACCCTCAAAAAGCACTCTGATTAGTCTGGCTTGGGTCACATGCTAATCTCTAGACTAATCACTATAACCAGGAGGTCTTGGGTGGCACAACTGGCCAATTGTTGCAGCCAGAGGAATAGTATCGAAAGAAAGACGGCCATTCCCATTTGGATCAATTGACAAGAGTAGAAAGAGGAACCGTTTCTCAGATAGAGAGGGTGGCTGTTCAAGAGAAAGGTGTGAAACAAATAACCAATAAATGTTCACAATTCCCTTTGTTAATAGTTTGGTGCATTTCCTTCCAGACTTTTTTTCAATTGTGAGGAAATTTAGAAATGTAAGAAAATCCCAACGAATGCTGGTTGTATTCCAATAATCGAAACAAAGCATGGGGCCAGGCGCAGTGGCTCATGCCTGTAATCCTAGCACTTTGGGAGGCTGAGGCAGGCGGATCACTTGAGCTCAGGAGTTTGAGACTAGCCTGGCCAACATGGTGAAATCCTGTCTCTACTTTAAAAAATGCAAAAATTATCCAGGCATGGTGATGCACACCTGTAATCCCAGCTACTTGGGAGGCTGAGGCAGGAGCACTGATTGACCCCAGGAGGCAGAGGTTGCAGGGAACCGAGGTCACACCACTGCACTCCAGCCTGGGTGACAGAGTGAGACTCTGTTGCAAAAAAAAAAAAAAAGAAGCTTGGCTAGGATCTAGATTTCTCTCTCTCTCTCTTTTTTTTTTTTTTTTTTTTTTTTTAGACAGCGTCTCACTTTGTTGCCTAGGCTGTGGACAATAAATGTGTATCACTATGCCTGGCTACTTTTTTTTTTCATAGAGACAGGGTCCCCCTATGTTGCCCAGGCTGGTCTCGAATTCCTGGGCTCAAGCGATCCTCTCACCTCGGCCTCCCAAAGTGTTGGGATTATAGGAATGAACCACTGTGCCTGGCCCTTCTCTGTTTCTGATAGGTAGCATTCTACTTTCTTTTAGGACCAAGAGAAAACCAGAATTCACCAGAGAAAGCTGGAGGTATAGGTATATACTGAGGGATTGCGTTTGAATTCCATACCTAACTTTTGGCAGAGAATAGGATTCTGAAAAGATGTTACAAAGATATCCTTCAGATAAAATTCCGAGATGCCTTTGTCACACCCCTTAAGATATGTTCCCAGCACAGTTCTAGAGATATAGGATATTCTCAATGAACACTTGAGTATTTGCCTTGGAATCTAAAATAAGTATGTGTTTTCATCACGTTTTTGCTGTTCACTGGGGATTTTTATATTTTAAAAATAAAAATAGATATCTAAAAGGATTTTTATATTTGAAAAGAAATTAATGGCTTTGTATTTTGCTTATGTTTAAAAATCTGGGCCTGGCACAGTGGCCCACACCTGTAATCCCAGCACTTTGGGAGGCCAAGGCAGGAGGATAGCCTGAGGTCAGGAGTTCAAGAACAGCCTGACCAACATGATGAAACCCCAACTCTACTAAAAATACAAAATTAGCTGGGCATGGTGGCACATGCCTGTAGTCCCAGCTATGCCGGGGGCTGAGGCAAGAGAATCGCTTGAACCCAGGAGGCAGAGGTTGCAGTGAGCCGAGATCACACCATTGCATTCCAGCCTGGGCAGCAAGAGCGAAACTCCGTCTCAAAAAAAAAAAAAAAATAGGTGCTGGGTGTGGTAGTGCTCGCTTGTAATCCTAGCTGCTGGGGAGGCTGAGGCAGGAGGATTGCTTGAGCCCAAGAGTTTGAGACCAGCCAGGGGAACATAGTGAGACCCCATCTTTATTAAAAAATAAAACATCAGTTGGGCACCGTGGCTTACCCCAGTAATCCCAGTACTTTGGGAGGCCGAAGCTGGTAGATCATGAAGTCAGGAGTTCGAGACCACCCTGACCAACGTGGTGAAACCCCCGTCTCTACTAAAAATACAAAAATTAGCAGGGCACGGTGGCACGCACCTGTAATCGCAGCTACTCAGGTGGCTGAAACAGAAGAATTGTTTGAACCTGGGAGGTGGAGGTTGTGGTGAGCCAAGATCGCATCATTGTACTCCAGCCTGGATGGTAGAGTGAGACTCCGTCTCAAAAAAATAAAACATAAAATAAAATAAGAATTATCTGTAAGGCGTTATAGTATAAGCTATGGTTGCCAGCCTCTGAGAGGGCCCCCAGTGATTCTCACCTCCTTGGTATTCGTGCCCTTATAAAGTCTTTTCCCACATTAAACCAGGCTGCTGCGTGGGATCAATAAATCAAACAGGTGGTTTTTGAAGCTAGGTGACTTTGCAGCTGTGCCTTGTCTTCTTGTATTATTTACTCTGAAGGAAGTCTGACGCCATGTGATGGATATTTAAGCAAATCTGCTGAATGGCATATGTGGAGAGAAACTACATTCCTACCTATAGTCACCGCCAACTTTCCAACCATGTGGGTGGCCATCTGTACCCGAATGAAGCTTTTACATGTCAATCTCAGTGGACATTTGAGCAAACCTCATGAGAAGACCAAGCCTGAACTGCCCAGCCAAGCCATTCCCTAATTCCTCTGGCCCATCATTACAGTGAGAAATAACACATGCCATTATTTTAAGTCACTAAATGCTGGGATTATTTGTTACACAGCAATGCAGAACTAATATATAAACTGACAAATAAATCTAACAAATATTTGTGAGTAAACTTAGCAGCAATCTTTTCTTTTGAAATACGAAGTCAACCTTAAGATGCCAAATTAGACCGCATGACCACAAATGGAATATCTTTTCTGGTTCCTTTTTCCTGTGGAGTCTACTATTTTGAGAAGGCACTCGATTTGTAATAGTCATTTGTCTTTGGCCAATGAGATCTTTATTGCAGGGAAGACTAGAAACCCTGTTTTTCTTCACAAGGCAAGAGCTGAGGTCACCAGCAAAATAACACAAGCAGCAGAGAGGCAGGATCTCTCCACCCCATCCAACTGAGTTTTCCTTTAAATGCTAAACAGACCTAGACCTTAAAAAAAAACACACGTTAACAAAAGTGCTGCTGTTCATATATTTAAAAACCTTTGTTGTTTACTTGTGCTAAGTAACTTGTTGAGAAAATGTGTGTTATTGAAATATTTTTAGCTATGTAAACTCCCTGTTAATTGCTAAAGGAAGGGGTTTTTGGAACCACTCATGCTAATATTTGCTTTCCTGAGCACCAACTGTCCGTTAGCTACACGTTCAAAGGATTGAAAGAAACAGCGTTAAAAACTGTAATGGGGGAAGAAAGAGAAAGATCTGTTTTTAAAAAGAACTATTTGTAGAAAAATTCAGCTTCATCTAGACATTCTCACAAAGGTAGCAATGAATTGCCCTAAGTTAGTGTCTAAAATTAAAAAAAAAAAATTAACATGAAGTAAATATGGAAATATGGCCCCCCTTTAGCTACAGGGCTTAAAAAAGAACAACAACAAAAACCAAAACCCTGCCAGTTAAAAATCACTGTCATTTAGAAAGCAGATTAGTGGGTGCCTGGGTCTGGGGGTGGGAGGGAGGAGAATGACTGCTAATAAATCGAAAGTTTCTTTTTGGTATGATGAAAATGTTCTAATACTGGATTATGATGATGGTTGCACTGTTCTGTAAATATACTAAAACCTGTTGAATTCTACATTTTAAATGAATAAAATCTGTGACAATTTAATTATATCTCAATAATTGTTTTTAAAAGTTATAATTAATGACCCTGAAAATATTCAGCTAAAGGATTAGCAATGTGCAAAAAGTCACCAAAAGAATGGTTCTGTTTCAAATGCTTTCCTCTCACATGGAAGCAGTTATAAGTGCAGAGCTAAAGTTCACAATAAATTTTAAGACACCCCAACGGTATACTTAAAAAACTCTCTGGACGGGCGCAGTGACTCACACCTGTAATCCCAGCACTTTGGGAGGCCGAGGCGGGTGGATCACCTGAGGTCAGGAGTTTGAGACCAGCCTGGCTAATATGGTGAAACCCTGTCTCTAATAAAAATACAAAAAAAATTAGCCAGGCGTGGTGGCTCATGCCTGTAATCCCAGTTACTCAGGAGGCTGAGGCAAGAGAATCGCTTGAATCCGGGAGGCGGTGGTTGCAGTGAGCCGAGACCTCACCATTGCACTCCAGCCTGGGCAACAAGAACTAAAACTCTGTCTCAAAAAAACAAAAACAAAGCAAAACAAACAAACAAAAAAACCTCTCTAACAAGAAATACAACTAAGAGGCTTTTTTTGAGCTTGAAGGTTTGCTTCACCATGTGCACAGACAATAAATTTGATAGATTTTGAACTTGCTGTCAGAACTGAACGGCTAATAGCACAGACATCTGCAGTTACAGTTACTATCAAGGCAAATCTACAATGGAACTGAAACTCTTCTTACAAGTGGAAAGGCATGCTTTTCTTAGACATTTCTGTAACCACACAAAGTATATCAGACATTTTGCATTTTAATCCTTTCAAAGGATTGGAAAGAAATTGTTTTCCTATAGATTACCTTAAATATGCAACAGTTGATAATAAGTTTTGTTTTGTTTTGTTCAGTTTTTCACTTCTAGCAATCTAGCAAATAAACCTGAATCTATGAACTAGAATGTATTGGCTATCTATAATATAGAAGTTTTTTTGAAGAGAAAAAAGTAAGTTTTTAAGTAAAAGACTAAAGATAATTAAAGGCACCCCAATTACAACTTTATAAAGTTCAAATTAATAAAAGAAACCTGTTATTATTAAACATCCCAGATTCACATTGTAATGAAAGGTAATCAAATATTATATTTACAATGAAAGAAGCCAGAAACAAAAGACTGCATGATTCCATTTAGATCATATTCTGGACACGCAATCTCTTTGTGATCCTTTGAAAGAATTAAAATGCAAAATGTCTGATATACTTTGTTGTGGTTACAGAAACGTCTAAGGAAAGCATGCCTTTCTACTTGTAAGAGTTTCAGTTTTCCATTGTAGATTTGTCTTGATAGTAACTGCAAAACTCCAGGGACAGAAAACAGATCAGTACTTGCCAAGGACTGCCTATAAAGGCACGGGAACGTTCTGGGGAATGGAGATGTTCTTTGTCTTAATTGTGACTGTCACTACATGATTTTTAGAATTGCCAAAAGTTTTAAAAATCTTCATTGTAGAAAACTTGATGAGAAAAATTCTCTAAAACAAAAATCTCGCTACCCAGAGAAAACATTTATGGGTTGTTTTTGAGTGCATCTTTGTTTTTTTATATGTCACCCATGTGTATAATTCTTACGTGTTTTTGCAAAGATTTTTTGCACACACACACAAAACACACACACATACACATATGCATGAATGAAATAGCTCATTTCATTAAATATTTTTCCAAGTTGGGCTTTTCATAATCTATTTCTTCATGTGTAAAAATCAGGATTCATTTACTTCATTGAATTAAAGTGAAATGAGATAAACAAAGTATGTAAAAGTGATGGACACATAGTAAGCATTGGATAAATATTAGCTATTATGTCTTTTACATTAGGGAAAATTATAATGTGGGTGGTCTGCTACCTCTACAAACTATTAATAAAGTGGCATCTACATCAAGGAAATTGACTCAAATTCATTAAAAAAAATCATATGCATTGGGGACAATGTCATGGCAAGCAAACACACATGGGGAAAGTAGCCTTGCTTTTATTTTCAAAATATGGAATACCTATCTAGAGAAGACATATATTGGTCCCTGCCTTAAAGGCAGGCAAAGCAATTTCTGTTGTTTCTGACATCTGTTGGGTGTTAGTCTTGGCAAAGACACCCCCAGCCTGCCCTATGCTGGCCCAACAGCCTGTCTGCACAACCCCATCTGTCCCTCATTGGCCGTCCATTTGATGGGGGAATTTGATGAGAAAAAAACCTGAATCACAAGGCAGGGAAATGAGCCACTGGTAGAGTGCAAGAGGGTGAAAGCCAAGGTAAAACTGCAATGACTCTAAGAGAACTCACGTTGACCGGAGTAAACCTCCATGGATCAGTCTGGATAAAAATGTTAACAGTTCATGCTAAAATTAGCTTCTACAATACAAATGATTGAATGCTTTACAAGGTACTTACCTTCATTACTCACTTGATGACAATCATTTACTGTATCCTCCTGTAATTTCTCTATTGTTTTTATCATTATAACTCCTTAGTAGCTATAGTTTATTCAAGGCCTACTAAGTTCTAGCTATTTTAGTTACCAAGTTTTCTCTCTATATCTATATTGATATATGTGTATATCTGGCATATACACGTATATATGGCAGTGTCACGCATCCGATAGAGTAGGAAAGAGTTGAACCCAGATTTTTTGCATTGGAAGGCATACCCTTCCATGTGTGTTTCTGTTTCCCATTTTAGTGTGAGTTGCTTGAGGAAAATAGCATTGTGTTCTGTGTCTATTTTTTTTTTCAATCTCTATTGTGTCTACTTAGATGTAATATGTGTAGCAGATGCTCTATATCATTATATAAGAACATAACTAACATAACTGATTCATTAATAGTTATCACAGAGAGTCATATTCTCTTGTCATATTTAATCCTATATAAAAATATCATTGGAGGTGTATTTGTATTAAGAGTTAAGGAAGTCTTCAACCCTAATTAATCACAAAATTGATTTACAACTTGCCATTGAAAACGATAGTAAGTTTATTTTTTTAAAAATGAAAAAAAGATGACAAAAGTATTTCCATTTATCACTACAAGGCTTGGAGGCATACTCATTTAAATTCCAGTGAACTTAAGATGACATTTGATTGTGGTTGTGATGACTTTTGTAGACTGGTGTTCAATACGCTTTCCCTCAGCTTTCCAATGTGCCTGCCTATTCTGCCGAAACTGGAAGGTCTCCCAGACTCATTGCAGCTGGGTCCCAAAATTTATCTGGATTCAGCCAGTGTGAAGCATTTGTATGAGAGCAAACCTTACTGCTGTTACCTTGTCTGGCCAGCACAGTTGTGGAGGTGTTGGGCTTTCTCTGACAGCATTAGTAGAGCACCCTCACGGTCTTTTTTTTTTTTTTGAGACAGAGTCTCACTCTGTTGCCCAGACTGGAGTGCAGTGACGTGACCTCAGCTAACTGCAACCTCTGCCTCCCGGGTTCAAGTGATTTTCCTGCTTCAGCCTCCTGAGTAGCTGGGACTACAGACGTGCGCCACCACACCTGGCTAATTTTTTGTATTTTTAGTACAGACAGGGTTTCACCATATTAGTCAGGCTGGTCTTGAACTCCTGACCTCATGATCCTCCCACCTCCGCCTCCCAAAATGCTGGATTACAGGCATGAGCCACTGCGCCCAGCCAGAGCATCCTCACTGTCTAATCACTAGCTTCATGGGTAAAAATGGCAAGAGGTGGGGCATGGGTTTTGTTGGTACGGATTGTAATAAGCACAAAGTGGTTCTGAAGCCAGTAGGTGTGGCAGTAGCTTCATGATGGTGGCGGTGGTAATGTAATTCTAGAACCTGCAGCTTCCTGACTGGAGAAGAGGCAATAGCTACCTTGGTGGTCCAGTTCTGTGGCACAGCTTTGTCAGTTGTCCTTAAAGCTCCACCTCCAGTCTGTTTCCTCTGCATTTCAATGGTTCTTAAGGCAGTTAATACCCCATCATAAATCCTTTCCTGCTTCAACCAGCTTGAGTAGATTTTATTTTCTGCAAATGAACCCTGACCATTTCAGAAATGAAGTGGATTATAGGCCTCTCTAAAGAAAAATTAAATGGATGGAGGCACAATACTGTCAATCAATACAATAATCAAAATGACTGATGAGCCTCACTAAAAAAATGGATTTACATTGTAAATTCAGATGGACACTGTCTATTTGTAATCTAATGAACTCCAAAGAAAAGGTCAAATACTACATGCAAATAGAATATTGCCAGAACTAAAGTATTGATCAGGACTTACAAATTTATGATATCTTCATAAATTTAGCACCATTATTTAATAGTGATATGAGGTATGACTGGGCACAGCAGCTCATGGTTGTAATCCCAGTGCTTTGGAAGGCTGAGGTAGGAGGATGACTTGAGACCAGGAGTTTGTAACCAGCCTGGGCAATATAGTGAGCCAGGCAACCCTGTGTTTACCAAATAAACACATAAAAGTAATATGAGGTATGATTAAATAGTACTATTTAAATATTATATTTGGGCTGGGCATGGTGGCTTACACCTATAATCCAGCACTTTGGGAGGCCGAGACAGGTGGATCACTTGAGGTCAGGAGTTCAAGACCAGTCTGGCCAACATGGTAAAACCCCATCTCTACTAAAAATAGAAGAATTAGCCAGATGTGGTGGAGGGTACCTGTAATTTCAGCTACTCGGGAGGCTGCGGTAGGAGAATTGCTTGAACCTGGGAGGCAGAGGTTGCAGTGAGCCAAGATCGTGCCACTGCACTTTAGCCTGGGTGACAGAGCAAGACTCTGTCTCAAAAAAAAAAAATGATATTAGGCTGGGTGCAGTGGCTCACACCTGCAATCCCAGCACTTTGGGAGGCTGAGGCAGGTGGATCACTTGAGCTCAGGAGTTCGAGGCTATCCTGAAAAACATGGTGAAACCTCATCTCTATGAAAATTAAAACCAAATTAGTCAGGTGTTGTGGCAGGTGCCTGTAGTCCCAGCTACTCAGGAGGCTGAGGTGGAAGAATTACTTGAGTCCCAGAGACAGAGGTTGCAGTGAGCTGAGATTGTGCTACTGCACTTCAGCCTGGGCAACAGAGCCAGACCCTATCTCAAAAAATTTTTTAAAATATATAATATTAGGTATGATTAAATATAAGTGGGAGGGAAGGAAATAAGGGATTAAATCACATGAAAAAGAATTTTTGAATAGAAACTTTAAGATATGCTAATTATATGAAAACCTGCTAATTTTATTTAGTTATGAGAAGTCTTAAGCCTGTGGTGCTTGTTCTTAGGTGTCCAAGAACAAAAAAGGAGGATCCCCAAGAATGAGTGGGAAAGGTGTTTGAGAATACTGGATTAAAAGGAGAGCCCTCCATGAGAAGTTTTGCTTGGCAGTCTAAAATTACAGGATATAAGTGTAAAATTTTATTTTGAAACCATATAATTAATTGGGGCTAGACAACTTATTACTAAGAACTTTGAATTTTCAGAAGGAAAAAAAATAGACAAAATGTAAAATATGAGGACGATGATATATTTGAAGGAGATTTTCCTGGAATGGTAGTTACAGCCACCATAACAACTTTCATAATGCTTTAACTTAAAATAGTTGAAAGCCAGCTTTATAGTACCATCTAGGTGCCCAGCTTAAGTCACCATGAATGTGTCAGCAATGTAGAACTGCTATTTAAAAAGAGCTGACATGATGCTCCAGTATATTAACTGAAATATGACACACAAAAACCATGAAGTAATTTCCCCAGTATATGTAGGGTTGGTCAAGCCCATATTAGAAACTCACATCTAGTCTGAGGTTTCATATTTTTAAAAGAATGTGGAGAAACTAGAATGGATATAGAGCATAGCACAGAGAATGATGAGTTAGAAAACAGGGCATTAAATTGGTAAGGGAACTGGTTTTACTTAGGCCTAAGAAGGCTAAGCTAAATGGTCTTAATACGTAACAGTGTTCTTGGCTATAAAAATAAAATAGGCAAATTACACCTAGAAGGCCAGGTGCAGTGGCTCAAGGTTTTAATCCCAGCACTTTGGGAGGCCAAGGCAAGTGGATCACCTGAGGTCACGAGTTCTAGACCTGCCTGGCCAACATGGCAAAAACCTGTCTCTACTAAAAATAAAAAATTAGGCACATGCCTGTAGTTAGCTACTTGGGAGGGTGAGGCAGGACAATAGCCTGAACCCAGGAGGAAGAGCTTGCAGTGAACTGTGATGGCACCACTGCACTCCAGCCTGGGTAACAGAGCGAGACTCCGTCTCAAATAATAATAATGATAATAATAATAATAATAATAATAATAAAAACACTTAGAAGTCCTAACCACCCAGACAGTAACAGCACAGAATTAAATAAATAGGAACATAAGGCTTGTAACAACAATCACTTAAGTAAGAATTGGATCTACCTTTGTTTCCAAAATAGCTAGCCAGAACAGCAGAGAGAATCTCCACAAGATGAAAGCACCAGGAAAATGGGACACTAGCTGAATGATAGAACCCTTGTATTTGTGGATTACTGAACTAACATTAACATATTTCATTTTAGGAAAGAATATTCCACCTATTATTAATAACATAGAAAACAATTAATGGAAGAACAGCATGCTGTACTAATTGCAGACATTTTCAGAAGTAGTTCATTTGCATAGGCATCTAGCTAGCTGTACTGGCAAGTTGAAGCAAGTTTCATGAATAATTGTATAGGACATACTTAACATGTACTGGCAGATTTAAATCTCCAGTAGTAACACTCTTGAAAGCTAGATTGCATACCAACAGAAAACAAACAAACAACTGGCTCCAGCTGAGTCTTTGTCTACTTTCTGTGAGGCATCTGCCTTGCCACAGTCTCAGTGTTTTAAAGAATAGTCTTGGTCATCAGGCTGGCTTCTAAAATAAACCAGGCTAGCATGGGATTAGAGAGGGCAAAACAGCAGAACGCAGTTTTCAAATGGCACTCACTAATTCTTTTGAAAACCTCCTAAAGTATTTCAATAATTAAATGAGAGTCTTCAGTTGACAAAAGAAAAAAAAATAGAATGACTGATTGCCAAAACAGTGCCTTAGATCTTGGACCACCCTGCTGACCACATATATCAGAAGACAGATCCAGTGGTTTTCAATAGAATCACAATTCAGATTCCGGGAAGGTGCGAGAGGAGTTTGGAGGGAAGATAGTAGGGAGTACAAATGTGGTGTTGCTAGGGAGGCTCTGAATGTTTTCCAAAATTACATGTTACTCTGATGCTTTAACTTTGCCTCCTGAAGAAAGAGGCTTAGAATTCCAAGTAGAAGTGCTATTAAAAGCAGAAATGCAAGGGAATGTCTTCTTAGTCTAAATGAAGAGTAGAATGCAGAATCATCCAGTGGTCTTGAAAATTTCCAGAATTCTGTTTGGATAAGCAGGAAAAATGAGAGTTTCAGATGTTCCCTTTAGTGGAAATCTGTGACTTTGTTACTGTCCTTTGAGCCTTGCTCTGGGCAACTGTTCCCTTTCCAGCATCATGGGGTTCTAATAGAACTGTCAACCAGACAGCTCTGCCTCCCTCACTACAGGCCTGAGCATCAGAGAGTGCCATTTCCTGGACACAGTGGTTAGTCTGGAGAGGCCGTGCATCCAAACTGGACCTTGGAGGTTGACAGGGTTTTTGGGAAATAGATGGCATCTCTCCTTCTGGGGCCCAGCTAACAGGGACATGTAAACCTGGAAGTTCACCTTTTTTTTTTTTTGGCCACGAGGACAAAGCCGACAAGAGAATGAGACCAATGCAGAGCAGAGCTGACATGGAGAGTGAAAAATAATCCTGATAGCGTCATTTGAGCCGCATCTAACAATGGTGAAAGACTAGCCAACATTTGGAGTTTTTAGCTTAAGTGAGTAAATAAGCTGCTGTTTTTTGTTTGTTTGTTTTGTTTTGAGACAATGTCTCACTCTGTCACCCTGGCTGGAGTGCAGTGGCGCAATCTTGGCTCACTGCAACCTCTGCCTCCCAGGTTCAAGCAATTCTCATACCTCAGCCACCTGAATATCTGGGATTACAGGTGTGTGCCAACACGCCCGGGGAATTTTTTTTTTTTTGTATTTTTTTGTAGAGAAAAAAATATAATATCTCGCCATATTGCCCAACCTGCTCTCAAACTCCTGAGCTCAAAGCAATCCTCCTGCCTCATCCTCTCAAAGTGCAGGGATTACAGGTGTGCCCCACCGCACCCAGCAATAAGCTTCCTTTTATGTATAAGCCATGTTGACTTAGCTTTCTGGTCTCTTGCCACCAAAGGAGTTCTGACTATTGCACTCCCAGTTTGCAGACTGGGAAACAAAGGCACAATTATTAAACTCTACCATGAACAAGAAGTGAGAATACTCACAAAAGCATTCATTAGTTCACACGAAACTGATGTATGTAGGTACAATCACAATATCATTGTTTTAGGTACGTGGATTGATGCACTTTGGAGTTTGTAAGACTTTTACGGTATAGGGGAGAAGGGCATGGACATTGAATCAGACAGCCCAATGCTCTAGCACCAGCCAACACTTAATTGCTGTAAGGTTTAGGTGGGAAGGGCAAGAAGGACACTAAATCTCACTAGGTATCAGTTTCCTCATCCGTAACACAGGAATGAGAAATAGTCACCACCTCATAAAACTATTCTAGCCTGGGTGTGGTGGCTCACGCCTGTAATCCCAGCACTTTGGGAGGCTGAGATGGGCAGATCATGAGGTCAGGAGTTCAAGACCAGCTTGGACAAGAAGGTGAAACCCCATCTCTACTAAAAATACAAAAATTAGCTGGGCGTGGTGGCGGCACCTGTAATCCCAGCTACTCAGGAGGCTGAGACAAAGAATTGCTTGAACCTGGGAGGCGGAGGTTGCAGTGAGCCGAGATCATGCCATTGCACTCCAGCCTGGGAGACAGAGCGAGACTCCATCTCAAAAACAAAACAACAACAACAAAAAACTATTCTAAAGATTAAATGAGATAGCGTGTGTCATCTGTTGTTACAAACGCTGTGTAACGATACAGTGGGTGGGTGGCACTTAGTAAAGATTCAATAAATATCTCCTGTTGCAAACATGAATGTCATAAACAAGACCTGGGAGGAGAATAAATTCTGGGAGGAAAATACTGCTCATTTCAAAACATTGAGTTCCCTCTCCCTCCATGTAAACAGTCACTATAAAACCATTCTAAATATTTATTAAAACTATTCTTTTAAAATAAATTCTACCTATAATCTTTTTTCTCTTTTTTTTTTTTTTTTTTTTGAGATGGAGTCTTGCTCTGTTGCCCAGTGGCATGATCTTGGCTTACTACAATCTCTGCCTCTTGGGTTCAAGCAATTTCCAGCTAATTTTTATATTTTAGTAGAGATGAGGTTTCACCATGTTGGCCAGCCTGGTCTGGAACTCCTAACCTCAGGTAATCCACCCGCCTCGGCCTCTCAAAGTGGTAGGATTATAGGCGTGAGCTACCATGCCCAGCCTACCTATAATCTTAAGTATATACATAACAATACGACAATAAGGGGGACTTTAAAAAGTTAGTAATTCAGATTATATTTTTTTCTTATCTGTCATTCCCTCCTGTTCCTGATTTCCTAACCCCAGGTTCTGACACTAGCATTCAACCTTGATCCAAGCAATTTCAGGAAGGAGTTAATCTACTTCTTTATCTTCATTCTGTATTTATTTGCCTATTTACGCTCACATCTATTTTCTCACCTTCCCTCGCTTTGCTTTTCTTGCAAAAAGTCACATTTCCCAGGCTCCCTTCCCAACTGGCTTCTAGTTAGATTTGGTCAACTGAAGCTAACAAGACAGTGGGAGGAGGAAAACCAGCCTGTACCTTCCGTTTCTTTGTTTCAGGGGGCTTCTCTTATAGTGACTGCCTGTCTTTTCTGGTCCAGCTGCCTCCAGGCAGCCACAGCTCCTGGACTCTGATAACACCACCTGTCCCTCTGGTCCCTCCAGCTTTGGGGTAGTAGCCCTGCTCTGCCTTATTCCTTATTCCCTACAGGTTTCCTGTTTCTTACCTGCCTTTTCAGTTTTTCTAACATCTTTTCGAAAAAGTTCTCCATAATTAACTTTTTTCTATTAAACTTGCTGGCATGAGTTCTGTTTTCCTGAGCAGACATTGACTGATAGGAGTTCTCCATATTCAGGCCGGGCTCAGTGGCTCACTCCTGTAATCCTGGCACTTCGGGAGGCCGAGGCAGGCGGATCACGAGGTCAGGAGATCCAGACCATCCTGGCCAACATGGTGAAACCCTGTCTTTATTAAAAACACAAAAATTAGCTGGGTGTGGTGGCATGTGCCTGTAGTCCTAGCTACTCGGGAGGCTGAGGCAAGATAATTGCTTGAACTACTCGGGTGGTGGAGGTTGCAGTGAGCCGATATCGTGCCACTGCACTCCAGCCGGGTGACAGAGCAAGACTCCATCTCAAAAAAAAAAAAAAAAAAGAGTTCTCCATATTCAGATCGTGACCAAGCCTTGTCAATTTGTAACTCTATTCTCTTCACCTTTTTTATGCCACCTTAGTGCAGTCCAGCAACGCATACCTAGACTAACTTCTCTATTTCCAATCTTTTGACCTTCACTCTAATTCCCCTTAAAGACTTATTCCATGCAACCATAAAAAAGAAGGAAATCATGTCCTTAGCAGCAATATGGATGCAGCTGGAGGTCATTATCTTAAGTGAATTAATGCAGCCACAGAAAACCAAACAATGCATGTTCTCATACTTATAAGTGGGAGCTAAACATTGGGTACACATGGACACAAAGATAAAAGCAATAAACACTGAAGATTGCAAAGAGGGAAAGGAAGGAAAGAGGCATGGATTGGAAAACTACCTATCAGATACTATGTTCACTACTTGGGTGACTGGATAATTAGAAGCCCAAACTTTAGCATCACACAATATACCCATGTGACAAACCGCACATACCATCTGAATCTAAAATAATAATTTTTTAAAAAAGGACTATAACATGCAAAAAAAAAAGTTACCTTATTGTGACCTTGTCACTATTAACCTCCTTAAAAACCCCTCCAGGACAGGTGTGGTGGCTTATCCCTGTAATCCCAGTACTGTGGGAGGTCTAGGTGGGCAGACTGCTTGAGCCCAGGAGTTGGAGACCAGCCTGGGCAACATGGTAAAAACCTGTCTCTACAAAAAATACAAAAATTAGCCGGGTAGGGTGGTGCACACCTGCAGTCCCAGCCACCTGGAAGGCTGAGGTGCAAGGATCGCTTGAGTTTAGGAGGGAGAGGCTGCAGTGAGCCGAGATCATGCCACTGCACTCTAGCCTGGGTGACAGAACAAGACTCTGTCTAAAAAAAAAAAAAACCCACAAAAAAACCAAAATAGCCTTCCCCTTCCCCGCTCCCACCAGCCCCCGTAACTCTTCATATCTTACACGAGCTAAGCTGCTTAGCATGATGGACAAGGATTTTTACAACCTGTCTCTACCCTAGCCAGCTTCCTCTCTCGATTCTCTAGGTTCTAGTAACATCACATTGCTTACAACACTGGCTCACACACCCACTCACATTATGTGCATATACAGAGCCACTCACACAAACATCCTGCTCTTCCTCCTCACTGGTCTTCGTCAGTTTCCTTCTTACCTATCTACTTCTGGCTGACTTCAACTCTCCTTCAAAACTCATCTCATAAAGAATGTCTCCTCTGGAAAGCTTTTCTCAACACCCACGCTGGGCAGCCTCTGGGCTTGTGCATAGTTCTATGACTGCAGTTACCATGTTTTATTAAGACACCCTGTTTACAAGTCTCTTTCACTTGTGTGGAGTGCCTCAAGAGCTCCAACCATGCCTTCCTCATTTGTCTATGCTTCCGTACTATCAAGAGATACTGGTGGAAATCAACTGAGCCATATCCCCATGTGCCCTGGCAACCCAAATTAGAAACCAGTGAGTCATCCTTAATTTCCTTCTACTTTACCTGCTCATCCAATTGTCAGTAAGTCCTCAATATTTTACCTCAGAAATTTCTGATATCTTGACCCTTCTCTCTCACCCCATAGCCACTGCCCAAATCTTCTAAGTCTGTGTTTTTGTTTTTTTGTTTTTTGGAGATGGAGTCTTGCTCTGTTGCCCAGGCTGGAGTGCAGAGTGCAGTGGCGGGATCTTGGCTCACTGCAACCTCTGCCTCCCGGGTCCTGGGTCCTGTTCAACCAATTTTCCTACCTCAGCTGCCCAAGTAGCTGGGATTACAGGCATGAGCCACCATGCCCAGCTGATTTATGTATTTCTTAGTAGAGATGGGGTTTCACCATGCTGGCCAGTCTGGTCTTGAACTCCTGACCTCGTGACCCGCCTGCCTCAGCCTCCCAAAGTGCTGGGATTACTGGTGTGAGCCACCACTCTGGCCCTAAGTCAGTGTTTTTAAACTTTCTTCAACTAGGACCCACAGTAAGAAATACATTTTGCATTGTGACACAAGAAATGCATTCTATGTACTAATTCCAGTACTTTGGGAGGCCAAGGTGGGTGGATCACTTGAGGTCAGGAGTTTGAGACCAGCCTGGCCAACATGGCAAAACCCAGTCTCTACTGAAAATACAAAAATTAGCCAGCTGTGGTGGCACACCTGTAATCCCAGCCACTTAGGAGGCTGAGGCATGAGAATCGCTTGAACCTGGGAAATGGAGGTAGCAGTAAACCAAGATGGCACCACTACTGCACTCTCAGTCTGGGCAACAGAGCAAGACAAAAAAAAAAAAAGGAAAAGAAAAAAAGAAATGTATTCTGTGAAAGGAAAATATCTTGGGCCCCCAAAATCCCTAAGGAAAATTCAAGCTGGAAACTGCTTAGGGCAAACCTGCCTCTCATTCTATTCAAAGTCACCGCTTGCCCACTGAGATAGATGCATATCCAATTGCCTCCTTTGGAAAGGATAACCAGAAACTCAAAAGAATGTAACTGTTTGTATAGCACCTATCTGTGACCTGGAAGCTCCCTCCCCACTTCCAGTCCTCCTGACTTTGCTTCAAGTTGTCCCGCCTTTCCAGACCCACCCAATGTACTTCTTACATATATTGATTGATGTCTCATGTCTTATGTCTTCCTAAAATGCATCAAACTAAGCCGTGCCCTGATCACCTTGGGCACATGTTGTCAGGACTTCCTGAGGCTGTGTCATGGGCGTGTCCTCAATCTTGGCAAAATAAACTTTCTAAATTATTTGAGACCTGTCTCAAATTTTGCGAGTTTATAATGCTGAACTTCAAATTTTTAATAAAGTCACTTCTATATAAAATGCAATTTTTGCAAAATGTAGCTAAGAGGTAATCTACTCAAGATTTAAATCTAACATTTAACTAGCCATGTTTTCCTCATTTATACATTATACTTCATGGTTTCAATCTTGTCATATTTTTTGTCCAAAATGACAATGTCTATTTTGAAAGCTAATGTTTCTGTAGTTAAACATGCTAAATTTTAAGTAAACTCACTTTGCTCATTTTGAATATTTAAATCTATCATAGAAGTGAGTTTACTAAAAATTTAAACTGCCCACAAAGTTTATGCATAACCTGTAATTATTAACACATAAAATAGGAGACGGATGAAACAACATTTTTTGGTTGTGACTCACTAAAATAATTTCAGGATTCACTAACGGGTTGTGAACCACAGTTTGAAAACCACTGTTCTAGGCTCTCACGATCACTTGCTTAGGTTACTACAATTACTCCCCAACTTGTCTCTTTGTCTCCAGTCTGGCTTCTGTACAGCTACCTTTCTGAAAAAAGACAGCTCTAACCCTGTCACTTTCCTCTTAGAAATAAAAAATGTCCTTGGAGCCTGACTCATTATTACCTGTAAAGTAAAATCCTGATTTCATAGCATGATATCTGAGGTCCTCCAGAACCAGCTCGGCTTTCATATTTCACCCTTATCTCTACCCAGTGCCACCACTCCCCACTACACCACACTCCCATGAACTTCCCCCGACTTACCAACTCTCCTGTCTCCATCTTCTTACCACTGCCCTTCCCGCTACTTGACATGTCTTCCCCTTCGTATAGGCCTGTTAATCCTACTTTATTCTTCCACAGCCAAGTATCAATGGCACTATTTCTTTTTCTTTTCTTTTTTTTGAGACAGAGTCTTGCTCTGTCTCCAGGCTGGAGTGAAGTGGTATGATCTTGGCTCACTGCGACCTTCACCTCCCGGGTTCAAGCTGTTCTCCTGCCTCAGCCTCCTGAGTAGCTGGGACTACAGATGCGTGCCACCACACCCGGCAAATTTTTTGTATTTTTAGTAGAGACGGGGTTTCACCATGTTAGCCAGGATGGTCTCGATCTCCTGACTTCGTGATCCCCCCTGCCTTGGCCTCCCAAAGTGCTGGGATTACAGGCGTGAGCTGCTGTGCCCGGCCTGGCACTGTTTCTTTATACCTTCCCCACCTTCACCCTCATCTCTCAGAATCTACTCCCTCATTCAAAATAGGCACCATCAGTTTGGACACAAAGTATGACAGTGTTGAAACCATAAAGTATAACGTAGGGTTTATTACCTGGAAAATAAATGAGAAAAAATGGAGAGTTAATTGTTGGATTTAAATCTTGAGTAGATTCCCTCTTGGTTGCATTTTGCGAATTGTTCCCATCTCATATAAAAGTGACTTTATTAAAATTTGAACTGCAAAATGCATTTCTTGTGTCATAATGTAAAATGTATTTCTTACCATGGGTCATGGTTGAAGAAAGCTTAAAAACATAGATCAGGGCAGAGGCTACAGGGTGAGAGAGAAGGGTCAAACCAGATAAATTTCCAAGGTTAAATAATTAGGATTTGTTAAGGACTTGTTAAGCCTTGACAATTTTGGCATTTATCGTAGTTGCTTTATAAGAATTGTAATAGGTGCCTGTGTCATCCTTCTGAACACGAGCCTCTTGAGGGGAGTCTTGGCACTATTTTTTTTTTTCTTAGACGGAATCTCGCTCTGTCACCCAGACCAGAGTGCAGTGGCACAATCTCGGCTCACTGCAACCTCTGCCTCCCAGGTTCAAGCGATTCTCCTGCCTCAGCCTCCTGAGGAGCTGGCATTATAGGTAACCACCACGCACCCAGCTAATTTTTGTATTTTTTAGTAGAGACAGGGTTTCACCCTGTTGGCCAGGCTGGTCTCGAACTCCTGACCTCAGATGATCTGCCTGCCTTGGCCTCCCAAAGTGCTGGGATTACAGGCGTGAGCCACTGCGCCCGGCCCCCTTGGCACTATTAAAAGAGACAAAGACTGTAAAGCACTTGGAACAGAAATTGGCAGGATCAATAAATATACATTTCTTTTCATCTTCATTCATCTTTTGCGTCCTATCACCTAACCACAAGATGCTCAATAAACGTGTGTTGACTTTCAATCCATAACTGAATACCTTATAGTTACATTGCACATTAATAATACCCAATATGGCCAGGCATGATACCTCACGCCTGTAATCCCAGCACTTTGGGAGGCTGAGGAGGGCAGATCACAAAGTCAAGAGATGGAGACCATTCTGGCCGACATGGTGAAACCCCGTCTCTACTAAAAATACAAAAATTAGCTGGGCATGGTGGCAAGCGCCTATAGACTCAGCTACTCGGAAGGCTGAGGCAGGAGAATCACTTGAACTTGAGAGGCAGAAGTTGCAGTGAGCCGAGATCGCACCACTGCACTACAGCCTGGTGACAGAGCAAGACTCCATCTCAAAATAATAATAATAATAATACCCAATATTTATATAATACTTTACATCGTACAAACTGTATTGTGACAATCCATGGGGTATAATTATAGGTAGGTAGAACAAAAGAAATCCCAGTTTACCAAGAATGAAGCCAAGGAAGGAGCCAGACAGGCTGTGCTATTGGTCGAAGCCACACCGCTAAACTCAAATCTAGCCCTGACTTCAGATCTGGCTATATCTTGTTTTCTTTTGGGCAGGACTATCCTACGCCATGAATGCCTACCTTGCAGTCACCCATTTATCAGGGGAGCCCTGCCCAGACTCAGAAGTGCCATGGGTCTCATTAGGTCCCAGTGTACACCTTTATATCCCCAGCCTTGACTCTCCCAAGTTTCAGTCCCACTTCTTCAATGACATTATGAGGAAAGTTCCTTTTCTGAAGGAAGCTCCCCTCAAAAAGAATTTTGGGAGCCATGCTCCTTCTTAAAAAACAACCAGACTTGGTGCAGTGGCTCACACCTGTAATCCCAGCACTTTGGGAGGCCGAGGCAGGTGGATCACTTGAGTCCAGGAGTTTGTGACCAGCCTAGGCAATGTGGTGAAATCCTGTCTCTACAATCGAGACCAAAAAAAAAAAAAAAAAGAGCAGGACATAGTGGTGTATGCCTATGGTGCCACTTATTCAGTTGGCTGAGGTGGGAGGATCACCTGAACCTGGGAGGCAAAGGTTGCATTGGGCCAAGATAGCACCACTGCACTCC
>CAUYLG010017823.1:0-27839 GCA_963573385.1 Cacajao melanocephalus | reverse complement strand
CCCCAACAGCACAGACGTGAAGTCGCACCCCCAGCCCCCCCCCACCCCACCCCCCACGACACACCCCCAGTCTCCCCCCCCACCACACACGAGGAGCGGACCACCGCCGGGGAGGCCAACACGCTCACCTCGAGGGGGGGCCCGGGGGGGTGACTGCAGGCCGGGGCGGTGGGGGGGGGCACGGGGGGGGACTCCCGGCCTGCGCTGTGGGGGTGCTGGGGGTGCGACTTCACGTCTGTGCTGTTGGGGGTGACACGGGGTGTGACTTCAGGCCTGTGCTGTTGGGGTGATGGGGGTGCGACTTCACGTCTGTGCTGTTGGGGGTGACACGGGGTGTGACTTCAGGCCTGTGCTGTTGGGGGTCACACGGGGTGTGACTTCAGGCCTGTGCTGCTGGGGTGATGGGGGTGCGACTTCACGTCTGTGCTGTTGGGGGTGACACGGGGTGTGACTTCACGTCTGTGCTGTTGGGGGTGACACGGGGTGTGACTTCAGGCCTGTGCTGTTAGAGGTGACATAGGGTGTGACTTCAGGTCTGTGCTCTTGGGGGTGACACGGGGTGTGACTTCAGGCCTGTGCTGTTGGGGGTGACACGGTGATGCAGTGACTTCAGGGTTTTGCTTTTCGTGGTGAAATGCTGATGAAGTGTGACATCAGGCTTTTGCTGTTGGGGTGATATGCTGGTTCGGTGACGTCAGGCCTGTGCTCTCTGGAGAGCAGAAGGCATCTGTGGCATGATGGGGGCGTCTCTGGACGTGGCTGCCCTGACCACTCATGGCGCTCCTTTGGGGCCTCCTTGCTACTCGCCTCAGCTGAGCATGGCTGGACTCACCCCCGCACCCCCGGTGCCACTGGAGACCACAGGGTGGCCCTGAGATGGAGCCATGATTCACAGTTCTGCGAATGATGAGAACATGTTTTCCTGCCTCCCTCCCTACCCCAGAGCTGAACTTGACGTCTCAGGGAGGCCCAGAAAGGAGAAGGAGCAGTCTTGGGTCTGACACCCCATGTCTCATCCCCCACCCCCATGAGGATTCCATTTGTCAGAGACAGGCGTGTGGAGTTAGGTGCTAAGACAGGCGTTCAGTGTGTTGGCCCGACATCCTGTGTGGTCATCAGCACCATCCCCATTTCCCAGATGAGGAAATCAAGGCTCAGCAGGATTAGGTGGCATGCAGATGGGTCCACAGTTGGGGTCTCTCCCATACCCCCTCCAGCCACAAACAGCAGGACAAAGGAAGCCCCACCCCCTGCTTCCTGTGGGAGGGCCCTCCCCTTCCCCCTCCCCCTCCCCCTCCCTAACTGATACAGTTGGGCAAGGGTCTGGGTGCTGGGGAGCCAGGGACTTCACGAGCTACCATTGGGTAATGACAGAGCGAGCGTAGAACACGGATGGGGAGAGTCTTTTCCCTCATCAAAAGGAATGCTGCCTCGATGGTGAATTTGAGGCACCAAGACAGCTTCCAACAGGGTGGAGGGATCTCCCCAGAGTCTCTGAGCACCACTGAGCTGTAGAATGTGTGGGCTGCGCCAGTCCCAGTGCCCAGCCTGGGATACAAGCGGGGAAACTGACCAGCAAGGGCTAAGGACTTGTCCTCTCATCCCTGTCTTTTCTGCCTTTCAGTGGTGGGGATGGACTTCAGGGTGTGGCCAAGCGGTGGGTAGGTGGTGAGGGTGAGGCCTGGCAGCTCCTCGAGTCCCCACAGCTCCCCTCCCTCTGTCCAAGCCCCCCTCACCATGTGAGGATGGGTGTGCTCAGAGGGGTCTGGCATCAGGGTCTGTATGAAACTCTAGATGCACCGCTTCCTCGTCTGTGAAACGAGCACCTCAGGCCAGCCCAGGGCCCCAGCCTTTGATTATTTACCCATCAGGAAGATGCTGTCTCCTACACAAGTTCAGTTGATTCATTCCTGGCCAAATGCCATTCCAAGTCAGGCTGGGGAGGTGGAAAGAGTTCAGCACCTTCCTCCTCTGCTTCCTACTCAGGCGAGGACTTAGATCCCCCAGCCTCAGGTAACTCATCGGAAAAAAGGGCATGAAAGAGCCCCCCGCCCCGGGAAGACTCAGTGAGACGATGCATGGAGAATATTGCGCGCACAGGCATGGATCGGGCGTAGCGACCCGAGTTCATCACCAGCTCTTACACCGCTCTGGGCAGGCAGAAGCCAAGGGGTTTATGGTGCTGGCTTCTCCAACCTCAATAACCCAGTGAGGAGGCAGGTGCCTGTACCGCCTTCATAGACCCGTGGGACACCCAAGACAGAGAGACGAAGTAATCGGCACACAGTCCCCCAGCTCGCTGAGGCAGAGTTAAGGCCAGGCAGGCTGAGCCAGAGTGCACGTGGGCACGGACGCACGTTGTGTGTGTGTGTGTGTGTGTCCATGCATGTCTGTGCACATGTACGATTCTTCTCTCTGAGACTCTAGCGGCCCATGCCAGCTGGTGACTCCAAGGCATCTGGGTGTGGGAGAGTCGACCATTTCTTTGTCCCGCCAGTTCCAGAGCAGCCTGGGAAGTCCCAACCCTTGCTTCTCAGACATTCATTCAGGGTCCAGGGTCCCCAGGGCAGACTCTCGTCCCCTTGCTGCTGACTCCCACTGTATGTGAATGTGGAGGGGAAGGCAGGGGTGGTGCCTGGGAGCCATCCACACTGGGCCATCGCGCTCTCGAGTTATGATCACGGGTGATAGTGATGGGTTCCATGTAGATAATGGGACATTCTTAGAATGAGCGTTTGTTGGAAATCTGCTTGTGTGGGTGGCAGAGACTTGAGCGGTCTGGGGAAGAGCAGATTTTCAGACAAGGCCTTATAGGAAGTGGGAGGTACAGCCCTTTGGCCCAGAATGGCCACTGATGATGGAGAGAGCGGGTCAGGGGAGAGGGTGCCAGCGTAGTGACGAGGAAAGGCTGGCCTGGACCCTCCACGGGCTGAGCACCCTGAGGCTCCTCACCTGACTCCTCTGAGCCCGTGGTGCCTCCCCCACCCCCCTGACCTGCCTGCTTTCTTTTTTTATTTTTATTTTTATTTTTTTTAAGATGGGGTTTCACCATATTGGTCAGGTTGGTCTCGAACTCCTGACCTCAGGTGACCCGCTCACCTCAGCCTCCCAAAGTGCTGGGATTACAGGCGTGAGCCACCACGCCCGGCTAGACCTGCCTACTTTCTACCTAGCTTTTCCCAGTGCCCACGTGAGCCCAGCTGAGGCCTCATGCCCTTGAGTGGCCTGAGGGTGGTGGAGGGACTGGCCCGGGAGATCTGGCCACAGCTGCTCAGTTTCACAGAAGCCACTCTCACAGGGCGCCACTGCGGCACAGGCTTCCCCATTTCTGGGAACCTGCCTCCTGCCAGCTTCCTCTCCTGTGTCATCACTTCCCTTATGATTCCCCCACCATGTCCACTCACTCGCAGCCAGTGGGGATAGGCAGAGCCAAGGGTCCCCTAGGCCAGCTGGAGCCACCCCCCGAACCTGGCCTGGCCTGGCCTGGCTAGGGGGTGGCCCTGGTGTTCTCCGGAGCCCTGGTGGCCAGCACTGTCAGCAGCCACAGATGCTCAGTGGGAACTTCAGAGCGCCTGACCTCGGCTGGTCTGGCCGCGCAGAAGGAGGCGCCAGCCGCCCTCCATGAGCTCACAGCCTGACGTCAGCAAGCGCTTCAAAGAAGTCATTTCCTATGCATGCCTTAACCCATGCCGCAAGGGAGATATGATCACCCCTGCTTTACAAATGTGAAGAGGGAAGCTGGCTGAGGGTGACCCAAGGTCACACAGCTTGTTCCTGGGGCAAAGCCAGGCTACGGATTCAGCTCTGCAGCCCAGGTCCGGAGGGTGCTGCTGTCTTTCTCCCCAGCGCTTGCCTTCTCTGACCCTCCTTCCCCTTTAGTAGGTAAGGGCAGTGGGGCTGCATTCATCCACCCATGCACCCTGCCTTCCTCCCTCCTTCCTTCTTGTATTCTCCTCCATCCCCCACCCTCCCTTCCATCCACCCATCCATGCATTTATCCCTCCAGGAAGTACTTCCTGGCAGGGTCCCTGCCTGCCTCTTGGATGAGGCAAGAAGGACATCGTTCCCATCTCCAGAGAGGTGAGGAAGCAAAGCAGGCCACACGGTGTGAAAATGTGCCTTCGGACGCCCGGTACTTCGTAGCTGAGGGGAACTGGCAGGCATTGCAGCTGTCAAGCTTCTGGTGCTTCTTGCAGAGGGCTTGAGGGGAGCACTTGATGGACGGGGGGCACTGGAGAGCCAGAGAATGGGAACCCTCTCCCAGGAAGCTCTGTAGAAGAAACCGAAAACTCAGATGAGCCAAGGGGCCAGGCCACAGCTAAAGTCTATGACAGGGGGTAGGGCCACAAAGGCCCTGCCTAATTAGTTCCAGTGGTGTTTTGGGGGCCGCCCTGTACCCTTCCCCTCCCCACCTTCTCTTCTCTTTCTCCTCCTTCTTCTCCTCCTCTTTTTCCTCCTTTTTCTCCTTCTTCTCTTCTTCCTCCTCCTCCTTTCTCCTCCTCCTCTTCTCCTCTTTCTTCTTTTCCTTCTCCTCCTCTTTCTCCTCCTTCTCCTTTTCTTCTTTTTCTCCTCTTTCTTCTTCTTCTTCTTCTTGAGCAAGAATCTGGATTATTACGTGAAATTTGCTGGCAACTCAATGAAGCAATTTCTACACGCCCTGTAAACAGATTATCTTTGCACTGAGTGACTCCGCTTGGGCCACTGGATTTCAGCTCCTGCCTTGAAGTCCTCTCTGGCCCCTTCTAAGCAGAGGCTTGCCCCCGGAGCTCCACCCGCTCCACCCCTGCTCCAGGCCTCCAGAGTGAGGACCAAATGCCGCCCAGGCAGACAGGTGCCTGGGCTATGCAGTGAAGCCTTGGGGAAAGGCTGCTGCCAGCTACAGGCTGCTTTTAGGACTCTCCCTGGAGGTTAACAGAGAGAACTTCCTGTGGCAGGGACAGGTGCCTTTGCCTTGCAGCCCCCGCCCAAGGCTTGGGTGACACTGCAGCTCTCCATGCAGTTGCTTTAGGGCGAAATGTTCCACTCCCCTCCAACCCCGGCTTGGGCTCCTGCTCTGTCTCTCCACAATCTCCCTGTGACTGTGGGAGGGACACCCCAAGGTCCCTGGGATGCGCTTGACTCCTCATTTGCGAGATCAATATTTCCCAATGCCTGGCTCCCCTGTGTACTTCCTGAAGCCCTTCTGCGAGGAAAATAATCCATGATAACTTTATAAACAAAGGGGCATCAAAACCCGTGTTTCCTTCGTTTTACCAGGGCAAGAGGGCCAGGCTTGCTAGGGGCGCCCCCTGGCGGTGCCTCGTCCCCCACCGGCCCTGCTGAGCTGGGGGAACCATGGTGGGATCCCAACCTGTTCTGTCTCAGGAGTTACTCTCTGCAGAATGACTGAGCACCCCAAAGAGTTTTTGTTTCTGCAGGTTATAGATCTATCCTTACAGCATTAGAAATTAAAACAGAATTTTAAAATGTTTATTAATTCCTTTAATACAATTAGAAGCCCGTGACACATTTGAATATAAATACCATTCTATGAAAACGAGTTGCATTCTTCAGCACTGAAAACATTTGGTGACAAGAGTACTGTCGTTTTACATTTCTGTATCTTTTTTTAACAACTGGCTTCACAGACCACATGCTGGACCTTCCCATCTCCCTCCAAGTTCAATCAGTCCTGACGTCATACATCACGTAGTCTCTGGAAAACTGTTCTGTCACCTTATGAGAGAATGAGGGCAAAAAAGGCAATGACATCTGAGTGTTACTCAGGGCGAGGTGGCTCACGCCTATAATCCCAGCACTTTGGGAGGCTGAGGTGGGCAGATTATCTGAGGTCAAGAGTTCGAAACCAACCCGACCAACATGGAGAAACCCTGTTTCTACTAAAAATATAAAATTAGCTGGGCGTGGTGGCATATGCCTGCAGTCCCAGCTACTCAGGAGGCTGAGGCAGGAGAATCGCTAGAACCTGGGAGGCGGAGGTTGCAGTGAGCTGAGATAGCATCATTGCACTCCAGTCTGGTTACCAAAGAGTGAAACTCCATCTCAAAACAAAACAAAACAAAAAAGACTTTTGGAGCCCCGGGGGTCTCCTGACTGTGCTTTGAGAACTGCTGGTTGGTGTAAGGGTAAGATCACGGTCACTGTAGCTGGATAGACCTTTGGGGGTGCCAGAGTCTAAGGCAGGTCTGTGGAGGACATGGAGGATGCTGGGGCTCAGACCTCAGAGCTCATTTCGAATCGGGGTCCCTCCCCCCCACACCCCTGCCTCACACACTGAGATGTTAAAAAAGCCTCAAATCTCTTCTTCAGCTGTTCAGTGGCTAATGAATTGATTAACTTATTGAACGATGAAGTGCTTACCACATTCTAGAAGTTCTGGGGAAGTGCCTGGCCCCTGGGAATCATGGCCAGCTCCGTGGGGTGTTGGATCTGCTGGGGCATTCCCGCTGCTCTCTGGATTTCCTTTCGCTTTCTCTGCCTGGGGCATTTTCAGCTTCTGGAGACTTTCAACCTGTGTCCTGTGTGTGATTCCCTCATCTGCAAAGGCTCTCTGATTTGCTCTGTGGGGGCCCTTCCTTCCCTGTGGGGGGCATTTCTAGGAGCTGATGGAGCTGTTCCCATCTGTTCCACAAGGGTGTCCCACCTGGGATGGAGGGAGGGTCCCGCTGTTCTGGGGGGCGTGGTTGCGCCCACTCTGTGAAGGTGTGCTGGTGCCCACTTGCTCGGTGAGGCAGAGTGCACCGGATTCTCTGCAGGAGGAGCCCCTGGGCCCATGACCCGGAGTGGGGAGGGGCTCCTACCTGTTCTCTGGTAGGAGAGAAAGACTCAGCCTCTCCGGAGCTTCCCCCGCCTGCTCTGTTTGAACAGGGGAATGTTCTTGGTGGCGTTCTGGCAGGGATACAGCGGTGGTGCTGGCCGGCAGGGATGTGAGGGTGCTTCCGCAGCTGGGGGTGGCCCCACCCCGCATGGCCATGCACGGAGAACGTGCTGCTCATCAGGACTAAGCTACCGGTCATGGGAAAAGGACTGATCCTTCCCTCAAGCCCACAGTGTCACCGGGTGGCAGGAGGGTTGGTGTCTCAAAGGGAGCACTGCTGCCCCTCACCCCACACCAACCACAAGGCAAATGACCTTGCCCATCTGCAGACAGTGGGCCAGTCAAGGGCTTTTGCTTCTAGTGACCCATTGAAGCCTTTTGTCAGATTCAAGGTCAACAGAAATAATACCTTTCCTTGTTTTACAAGGGAGGAAAGTGAGCCTCAGAGAAAGACCTTGACTTGCTAGAACCTCACAGTTCACAGGTGACCATGACTAGAACTGAGTTTTATCTGGCAGGCAGTGGGGAGCCATTGAAGGTGTTTGAGCAGGGGAGTGACATAGCCAGGCTGCTTTCTAGAAGATCACTCTGGGGGTGAGCAGTCACCCAAGGGAGAGAGAAATCAGGGCAGAGGCGGCGCAGTGGGGGTGCAGCTCCCCCTGCCTCTCTGGCTGCCCCGTCCTTGCTCTGGCTGTGCACGGGACCCAGAAGACCTGCCAGTGTGACCCTGAGTCATCTCTGGTCCCCACAGGCTATGTGGCCTGCGCATCCTGCAGCCCTACGCCGAGAGGATCCCCGTGGTGGCCACGGCCGCCATCACCATCAACTTCACCTCCCAGGTCTCCCTCACCGGGCCCGGTGTGCAGGTGCACTATGGCTTGTACAACCAGTCGGACCGTGAGTATGGGCAGCCCGGGGAATCCCTGCAGCGACTCCCTGCCTTTTGGCCATCCCTGGAACCACCAAGGGGGTTGTGGGCAGCTGTTTATGAGGCTGAACAAAAGGAGTGTGTGTGTGTGTGTGTGTGTGCACTTGCACAAATTGATGCAGCTGTGTGCCCACGTGTGCAAAGCAGCCACATGGGTTTGCAGAAATACACACATACATATCCATGTATGTGTTGTGTGTGTGTGTCTGGATATGTATGTCTGCTTGGGCTGTGCACACAGGTGCCCAGAACATGTATCTGTGTCCATGTGTGTGTGAGCGCACAGGAGCGTGCATGTCTTCGTGTCTTCAAGGCTATGCATGGCTTAACGGCCCCTCCCTGCCCCCATGGTCCCCTGTGGTTTCACAGCCTGCCCTGGAGAGTTCCTCTGCTCTGCGAATGGACTCTGTGTCCCTGCCTGTGATGGGGTCAAGGACTGCCCCAACGGCCTGGATGAGAGAAACTGCGGTGAGCAGCCCAGGCGCCCATCCGTCCTCTCTCCTCACCTTCTCTGCTCTGAGCTGAGTGGAGACTCGCCCCCCCCCGAATGCAACTTCCATTATCAGCACCCAGGAAGTGGGGTTCTCTGTGTGGGGGTGGTGAGATGAGGCAGAGTGGGAATGTGGCCTCCCTGAGACCACCCTGTGGGGCAGTGGCAGGGACAAGTGGGGAGCCAGGTCTCCTGACTTCAAGCTCAGGGCCATCACTCCCAGCCCCTGTCCCAGCCAGCCTTCCAAGAAGGAACAGAATGGGTGAGGGAGATATCCCCCCTCCTCTGCCTGTCAAAGTATGTGGGAAGAAGGGAGTAAGAGGTTCAAGTGAGGATGGGGGATAATCCTGCCACGATGCTGGGGAAGGTACCTCATATTTGGAAAGCAAACATCTGGCTTCAAGTTCTGGCTCAGCCAAGTGACCTCGGATGAGTCACTTCATCTGTTTCCACCAATGAAATGGGGTATCTCACAGGGTTGCCATGAAACTTTGGGTGTAAAGTAGCAGAGAAAGAGGTTGGGTGCAGTGGCTCACGCCTGTAATCCCAGCACTCTGGGAGGCCGAGCTGAGTGGATCACCTGAGGTCAGGAGTTTGAGACCAGCCTGGCCAACATGGTGAAGCCCATCTACTAAAAATACAAAAATTAGCCGGACATGGTGGCACACACCTGTAGTCCCAGCTACTCAGGAGGCTGCGGCAGGAGAAAGGCTTGAACCTGGGAGCTGGAGGTTGCAGTGAGCCGAGACTGCACCACTGCACTCCAGCCTGGGTGACAAGAGCAAGACTCTGTCTCAAAAAGAAAAAATAAATAAACAAAGATAAAAACAAAAATAAAGTAGCAGAGAAAGAGATCTGTGATCAGTCACGTGCGATACAGCACACCTTCCACAGGCATCGCCAAGCCCCGCTGGCTCCTCCGGCTTCCTCCCACCTGTCCCCTCTCTGTGTCTCCACAGTTTGCAGAGCCACATTCCAGTGCCAAGAGGACAGCACGTGCATCTCACTGCCCAAGGTCTGTGACAGGCAGCCTGACTGTCTCAACGGCAGCGATGAAGAGCAATGCCAGGAAGGTAGGGCAGGGCCTGGCAGGGTGTCTGGAGGGACACCAAAGACAGTTTGGGCCTCCTACGTGCATCAGCAAAGGGTTCTGGCTTCCTGTAGTCCCAACACCCACCAACCCCTCTGTATCTACACATGTATGTCCATCCAACCATCCACCATCCATCCATCATCCATCCATCCATCCATCCATCCATCACCCATCCATCCATCTTTTGGCTTCCAATCACCCTGTCTGTCCATTGATTCATACAGCCACCCATTTATCCATGCTTCTACTGGCCTGTGCAACCATCAATCTCCCTATCATCAAACTGTCAATCTATCCATTTATTGATTTGCCTATCTGCCTGTATGGCCACTGTTCTATCCATCTGTCCAGCCAGCCAGCTAGTCATCCATCCATCCATCCATCTATCCATCCTCCCATCTGCCCACCCACTCATCCATCCATCCTCCCATCCACCCACCTGTCCATCCATCCATCCATCCATCCATCCACCCATCCATCCATCTAACCATCCATCCACCCACTGATATCCCTAGCCCCCTGTTTTTCTACTGGTCCTTACATCCACTCATTTGTCCAACCTTCCAGCTAAACAGTCTCCCTAATGGACCCCCATTCCACCCATTGGCCTGTCTGCCCAATCTTCTGTCTGGGTCTATTTATCCATCCATCCATCTATCCATCCAACTGACCAACTGACCAACACTTCCAGACTACCCAGCAATAGGCCAGGGGCAGTGAGGAAGCAGGAATAAAACACCAGAGTAGGAGGATATGATGGGTGACTCTCCCGCAGTGTGGGAAGCTTGGGGGGCAGGGAGGAGGTCCGACATGAAAAGCTTCCTAGAGAAAGTAGGTGTTTGGTCCTTGATGAGAGCTACACGAGCAGGTGGAAGGGAGAGAGGCAAAGACCAGGTGGTGGAGCGTCAAGTTCTCTACAATGAAGAGCAGGAGGAAAAGGTGGGCAACCGGGCAGAGCCTGGGGGACTGCCAGGCTAGGTGGGGACCTGGTCTGAAAGTGGAGGCACAGTTCTGCCTTGAAGTTCCACACCAGAGGCGGGGGCATGACCTTGTGGTCAGGAGCTCCAGTCTGAGAGGGAGACACTGCCTTGCGCTCAATAGACCAGTCTGAGTGAGAGACGGGGCGGGGGGGGGGGGATGGACATGGCCTGCTTTTAGGAGACCCTAAAGGAGACTCAGAAAAAGGCTCTCCAGTCCCCTCCTGGCTCCATCGTTCCTGTGCCCCCCTTTGGAAGGCTCCCTTGGGGCTCAGAGACCCACCTTCTGTGCCCTGTCCCCATCTCCTCTGTCCCAGGGGTGCCCTGTGGGACATTCACTTTCCAGTGTGAGGACCGGAGCTGCGTGAAGAAGCCCAACCCGCAGTGTGACGGGCAGCCCGACTGTAGGGACGGCTCAGATGAGCAACACTGTGGTGAGCCCCGCCCGGCTGCCCAGGGCCCTGGAGCTCGGGAGGGAGGGGGCTACCCGGAGCAGGTAGCTGGAGGGAAATCTCACTGTTGTCCCCTGGTCTCTCTCTATCCCATCCTCTGCCCCCTCACCTGGGTCCTGATGGTCTCTCCCCCTCCATGCTTCTCCTGTTCTCGATCTCCGTCTCTTTCCTTTGCCCTTCCTCTCTCTCTGTCTGCTTCTCGTTGGCCCCTCCCCTTCCCCTCCTCCTCTGCCCCCCCCACCTGCCCCCCTCCCCAGACTGTGGCCTCCAGGGCCCCTGCAGCCGCATTGTTGGTGGGGCTGTGTCCTCCGAGGGTGAGTGGCCGTGGCAGGCCAGCCTTCAGGTTCGGGGTCGACACATCTGTGGGGGGGCCCTCATCGCTGACCGCTGGGTGATAACAGCTGCCCACTGCTTCCAGGAGGACAGGTGAGGGGGAGAGCGTGGGGGCCTAGGCTGTAAGACACAAGGGCAGGGAAGGCCGGGCGGGAGGTGTACCATGTCTGAGCTGTTTGCAGATAGAGGGAAGGGCAGTGAGGCCCCAGATAGGCTACTGCGACGTGGGTTCTAGTCCTGGCACCACCAGGACCCCCTGGGGCCCTGGACGTGTTGTTCCACCTCTCTGCCATCTACTTTTGGTATCTTGCTTTAAGTTGGGTCAGTGATCCATTCATCCATTCACCTCATTCACTCACTCAGCAATACTGGTTGTGCTCCTACTATGTGCCAGGGGCTGTGCTAGATGCTGGGGATGCAGTAAAGGACAAACTGCCCAATCTGGTCATAAGCTATGACACTCCCCCAGGTGTGACACGGGGTGGTGGGCGGGGCTGGGGAGCCCCCACGGGACGTCTCATCAGGCCCCATGGCCATCTTTCCCATGTGCTTGGTGGGCTGAAACCTCCCCCAATCCACCCCCAGACGGATCTGGGCTCCAGATCCCACCCCCAGGCCCTGCATAGGGATCCAGCCCCCTTTTGTATCCTCTCTGGGGTGCAGGGTGCTCTGACCACCCAGCTCTCTTTAGCTCCATCCCAGGATCCCCCCTGGCCTCCGGTAGAGAGACCTGAAGCCTGCCCGCCTGCCACCCTGGCAGCTGGCTGACTCAGGCCAATTCTTCCATGCTTGATTCACACCCCCTCCCTGCCAGGACCCACCAGCCTCAGGGAATTCCGAGCAGCCTGGGTCTGTAAAGCGCACAGGAATATGTGTCCGGGGCCAGGCACTGTGCTACATGTTTTACATACACGGTCTTACTAGATTCTCTTAAGAACATTTGAGTAGAAGATGCCATTCTCATTTCTCAGATGAGGTGGCAGAGGCTTCCAGAGGCACACAGGTGTCTAGGGAGGGATGGAGCTGGGCCAACTAGGACCAAGGCTGAAGGCTGTTCCACCAGCTAGGCGGCCTCCAGGGAGGAAAGGGAGGGCGGGTGTGGAGGTCACTGTGCCAGGCGGGGAGCTGGCTATTCTTAGCGTCTCTGGCTGGGAAGAGGCAGCCCCGGAGCAAGGACCCCACCCCATCCCACCTCACCTCCTCCCGCCCCACCCCACCTCACCCCAGCATGGCCTCCCCGGCACTGTGGACCGTGTTCCTGGGCAAAGTGTGGCAGAACTCGCGCTGGCCTGGCGAGGTGTCCTTCAAGGTGAGCCGCCTGCTCCTGCACCCGTACCACGAAGAGGACAGCCACGACTACGACGTGGCCCTGCTGCAGCTTGACCACCCAGTGGTGCACTCGGCCGCCGTGCGCCCGGTCTGCCTGCCTGCGCGCTCCCACTTCTTTGAGCCCGGACTACACTGCTGGATCACGGGCTGGGGCGCCCTGCGCGAGGGCGGTGAGTAGCAGCGGGGACTGGTGGCGGCAGGCGGAGGGAGACCGTGCGGATGCACCCCGAAAAACGGGGCCTGGAGAAGGGCGGGGCTGGGCGCCCTGGGGCTCCACCCACGGGCCCTCTAGTCCTGGGATCCAGATTGGGCTGAATTTTTACAGTAGAACACCACCATTTAATGCAGCCCATAGGCCCCCTGCCCCTACCCTCCCAGCTCTTCCCTTCCTTCTGGAAGGGCGTTTCGTGTGGGGCAAAGGGGCAGGTCTGGGACCACGGGGCAGGTCTGGGACCACTGGCCACGTGCAAGCTCCACCCGCTGCTCCTGGGGCTGCAAGGGCGGAGGCTCTTAATTATTAGCACTTTCCACATGAGGCTGGATTTTAAGAGAACGTGACTTCATACGATCCACCCAACAGCCCTAGGGGCGGATGCTGTGGGCCCATTTTATGGATGGTGAAACCAAGGCTCAGAGACATGTTGCTGTAAGTCACACAGCCAGAGAGGACTGGAGCAGAGATGGGAACCCAGGACTGGCGGCCTCCAGAACTCCCGCTCTTCCTGCTACTGCTCTCAGAAACGGGGTATCTCCCCTTTCTACCTTCACTGACCAGAGCTGGCCATCCCCGGAGGCCACCACAGTTCTGTGAACACAGGCCCAGCTGGCAAACCTGCAGTCACGCCCTGCAGCCTCACTGCTGGTGGCTTCTGTACCATGACTTACAATCTGGAGGCAGGCAGGGCCACAGAGATATTTTAAGGGGGAAACTGAGGCTCAGAGGAACAGTGACTTGCCCGGGGGATGGCAGAATCATGGCAAAGTGAAGGTTGGTTCATTCGCTATTCATCCACTCATTCAGTAACTCAGCGACATGCTTCTGAGCACCAACTATGTGCCAGGCATGGTGCTAGGGGAAGGGTACATCAGGATGAAGAGAACATTCTCGGGGGAGACAGTGATGAGGGCTGACATGGATGGGGAGGTGCAGGGACTGTGGAGACACAGAGGAGGCTCCTGCCCAGGTAAGGTCAGGGGAAGCTTCCAGGGAGAGTTGTTTAAGCTGAGGCCTGGAAGATGAGGTGGCAGCGTCCAAAGGGGAGGCATTCAGGTGAAGACACAGGTGTCAGGACAGGACGACATGAGAACAACATCCAGAGTCTGCCAGAGGGGTGGAGGTGGCAGCAGGTGTGCCCGGGCAGCCAGAAGGGCACTGTCAGGATCTCGGACCAGGAGCTCTCCCTCCCACCTGCACCTTAGAACCTTGTGCAGAGCCTCAAGGAAGACCCCGCGTATCAAGGCTCCCCAGGGACTGTGGTGTGCAGCCCTCATGGAGAAGCGCTGGGGTGGACTGCAGAGTTGGGGCGCTGCAGGGTTCTAAGGAATCCATGGGGGGTCAGGTATGGGCTTCAGCAACACCCCCAGGTTCTGTAACAGGGCATTGGGGAGCCAGCCAGAGCCCAGAGGCGCCTGAGCAGGCAGAGGTGGGGGATAAGAAGCTAGAGGGACACTCATCCACATGGGCTTTGGTGGGGGGCTCTGTCACCCTGAACCCCACAGAGAAAGAGCTAGAATAAAGTGACAGGGAGGCAGAGGGGCAGGAGCGACCCCAGCAGGGGAAAGGGTGGGCAGAGCAGGAGAGAGGCAGGCTCCTGAGATGCGAAGGGAATAGCCTTAGGGAGAACAGAGAACAAGGGCTCCAGGCAAGTGAGAGCTCACCTCTGCCCTTGACCACGGACAGGCCCCCCCAGCAACGCTCTGCAGAAGGCAGATGTGCAGCTGATCCCACAGGACCTGTGCAGCGAGGCCTATCGCTACCAGGTGACGCCGCGCATGCTGTGTGCCGGCTACCGCAAGGGCAAGAAGGATGCCTGCCAGGTGAGTCCCCTGGTCGTGGGAGGGAGAGGATGCTGCTCACTTCACCAGGGTCTGGCCCTCTGCTCACATCAGCCTGCTGAAGCCTCCCACCCTCGCAGCAAGGTGGCGAAGGCCGCCCCCACTTTACAGAAGAGGAGACTGAGGCTTAGGGGAGGGGTCGAGGAGCTTGCCCAAGGTTGCAGAGCCACAGACCGGAAGAGATGTTGTGACGGGCAGGTGTTAGGCTCAGACGCAGTTCCGCTCCTTGCCCATCGCAAGGCACTAGGCCCACCGTGAGGTGGACACAAGGAAGAAGAAAGGAGTGTCAGCCACAGAGGGGAGGCAAAGGCAGAGTGGGGGCGTGGGGACACAGCACAGGTCCAGGAGGGCCCGGACTGGCTGGAGGGTGGGCAGGGCTGGCTTGGGCTCTATCCGTGTAGCAGGTGAGGGGAAAGCAGGGCTTCAAGACTGAAAGTGCCTCTCTGGCACCACCCAGCCAGTTCCCAACAGTCGGAACTCATTCCCCATGGCCCCTCACCTAGAAAGGGGGTGCCCTTACCCTGCTTCCGTCCTCTCTCCTTTCCCCCTGCAGGGCGACTCGGGCGGTCCGCTGGTGTGCAAGGCACCCAGTGGGCGTTGGTTCCTGGCGGGGCTGGTCAGCTGGGGCCTGGGCTGTGGCCGGCCTAACTACTTCGGCGTCTACACCCGCATCACAGGGGTGATTGGCTGGATCCAGCAAGTGATGACCTGAAGAACTGCCCCCTACAGAGCGGGGCCCACCTCTTGAACTCACAGAGCCCAGGGCAACTGCCAAGCAGAGGGACAAGTATTTTGGGGGCAGGCAGGCGGGCCCTGTGGTCACAGGAGGTGGCGTCTTGCCCCTGACGTCTGCTCCAGTGATGGCAGGAGGCGGAGGAGTGCCAGCAGCTGGAGGTCAAGGCGTCCCCTGAGGACCCAGGCCCACACCCAGCCGTCTGCCTCCCGATTCTCTCTCCTCTGTCCCCTTCCTCCACCGCTGCCTATTGTGGGGAGGTAGCTCAGCAGCAAGAATGCTGGTTCCAGGTCCCCAGGAGTGTCTGAGATGCACCCCACCCTGTACAGAGGTTACTTGGGCTGCCTTAGCTCCAGAGAGCAGATTCCAGCTTTGGAAGCCCCGGCCTAACTTGAGATCTGGGGATGGAAGGTGCCTCCATAGGAGGGGACCCTCAGAGCCCTGGAGACTGCCAGGTGGGCCAGCGCCACTGTAAGCCAAAGGGCGGGGAAGCCCTGACGCCAGGGTCCTTGCCCACCCCTGCCTGCCACCTGGGCCCTCACAGCCCAGACCCTCACCGGGAGGTGAGCTCAGCTGCCCTTGGGAATAAAGCTGCGGATCCCAGTCCTACTGCTGGAGTTTGAATGGGGACCTGGGCACCAGCCTCACGCCTTTGATTGAAGCAGCCCCTGCTTCCTGCTCAGCCTGTTTGACAAGTGTCCAGAAGGCCAAGGTGGGCTCCGTGGCAGCACGTGTGGCCACTGAGGGTGGGGCCTCCAGGGCAGCTGCCCAGGTCCCAGGAGAAACGCCGGGAAGGCAATCGTTTGGGGACCCTCGGGTCAGGGTGAGGGATGTGAGGAGCAATGGTCTCCTTTTGGGGCCTTAGGAGGAAACTGAGGCTCAGAGAGGCGGTGAAGACATCCTCGTGATGGCCGTGGGGGTTAGGAGGAGGCATGGACTCCTGCCTCCCAGTCCCCATCTGCTATGGCCCCCTCCAGCTCAACTCACTTCCTTTGGATTCTGAGTCACCGAGTAAGACCTCAGGCTCCAACCATGCGCCAGCACTGTGCTGGGCCAGAGGGTGAAGGACCTGACTCCTGACCCCAGGAGCAGTGAGGATGATCCAGTGGGAAGGGGCCAGCGGGGAGCATGGACCGGGTAAGTCAAGGCAAACTGCTTGGAGGCCATGAGACTTGAGCTGGGGCTCAGAGGTGGTCAAGGTGGGCACATCTGGGAAGGATATTCCAGGCAGGGGAAGAGCATGTGCAAAGGCACAGAGTCCTGGAAGGATGAGGCACACTGGGACCCAGCAAGCTGAGCGAGTGTGTGTTAGAACAGAACTCGAGAGGGGAAGGGCTGAAGGATTCAGAGGGGCAAACTGAGGTGGGATAACAGAGCCTGGAGTTGAGCCAAGGATTTGACCCTGAAAGCACTGGGGAGCCATGGTGGGCTCTATAGTAGAGGAGTGACATGAGTGGATGCACATTTTGGAACCACTCACTGGCATGCGTGTGGAGGGAGTGGCAGGCAGGGAGGCTGGTTAGGAGGCCACGGCAGGACTCCAGGAAGGAGAGGATGGGCCCAGACTGAGCAATGCCATGGGATGGACTGGAGGGTGGTTTGGGACCCCTGGGGGCAGCAGAGATGGAGCCGGGGGCCAACTGGAGGTGAGGGTGGGCGGTCAAGTGTGGACAACTCTGGAAGCCTAACAGAGCGGAGGGGAGAGAGTGGTCCTCAGAGGGGCCCCGAGACTGAAGAGGGGGGTTTTCCAGCATGGGCACTGCTACCACGTCTGTGGGTGAATGAGGCAGAAGGGGAAGCAGGGATGGGGAGCACCCACCTGGGTCCCGCCAGGAGGAGCCCAGGCAGCCGGGTGGGCAGGGCGTATCTCCAGAGTGGGTGGGCACAATACACACACGATCCCTTTGGTGATCCGGAATCACCCTGGGCCTACCCCAGTCTTCATCGGAATCCTGGAGGGGCGGAGGGTCATCTGCTCTCCTAACAAGCCTCCTGGTGACTCTTTTGCAAGGAGAGTTGGACCCCAAAAGTGAGGCCAGCTTTGGAGTAGCGTGTCCTCCAGGGAAGTGGCGAGGCCCTCCAGGCTGCAGCTGGCAAGAGGGAGCCCCCACACCTTAGGGGCCCGCTGCCCGGCAGGATTTCCTCAAGCCATGCCACAGAGAGACTCGGCAGGACTGGGGAGCTGAAGGAACCGGCCAGGGTAGGTGGAGGGCCTGGGGTCCGGGCAGGGGCCGGCAGACTCAGAGAAGGGAGAGGGTGGGGGGTTTATAGTTCCTGGGATTTAGGGCGGAGGGGTGGCAGCAATGGGGAGAGGTGGCGGTGGCCCAGGTGTCAGAGTAGAAGTGGAGGGGTATCCTGAGAGGGTTAGGATGTGGCAGAGGCAGCCCGGGACCCTGCCTAGGGTTCTGTTTCCTGGCTCCCAGCCAGGTAGAGCGAGTGCTCTGGTGTCCAGCCCCAGGGCAAAGGATAGAGCCAGTTTCCTAAGCCCTCCCCACAACACACACAGGAAACTGACAACAGGGCAACGTCCCTGGGCTTTCGGGAGAAAGCTGAGTTCCTTTGGGCCAGTCTACCACACCTTGAGTCTAGCCCCGTCCCCAAAAGTGGCCCAGAGAAAGAGAGGGCGACAGCCAGGCTGGGCTGTTCCTTCGGGCTTTATTACATGGTGGGGTCCAACAGAGCTGAGAAGGGCCCGTCCCAGGAAGTCAAACTCAGGAGGGGCCCCTGGCTCAGCCGTCACACCCACTCTCCCCTGGGCACTTCCTGAGTCCTCCACTGCCCCTGCCCAGCCCCTTCCGCTGCCTCTCCCCACCCTCCAGGCCAGGTGCTGGGCCGGCGATGCAAGTGGCTGGGGGTGGGATCACCAAGGTGAAGACCTAGCCAGCTACCCCTACTCTGCCAGGCCAACTCCCCACACCCTGCATCCCCAATACCTGAATCTCCATTTGCAAACAGTGTTCTGCCCGGGGGCTGGGCTGGGTCCTTTCTCTCCCAGGGCAGCTGAAGCGGGGCGGCCCCTATATACTACCTGAGGGCCTTCGGGGACCTGGCTCCTCCGTGCACCCTCACAACAACCCTGTGAGGTAGGTGGGGTGGGAGGAGTTACCCCCTGGACTAAGGCTCAAGGAGGCGCTGTGACCGGGCCAGGAGGGAGCACATCTGCCATACAGCATGGGGACCCAGGAGAGGGGGCGTGGGGGCTGGAGAGACACAGCCAGGCAGTGTCACACGTCCGCCACGGGCAGTCGGCTCTGCCCAGGGGTCCTGGGGCCCACCTCAGGCCTTGAGAGGTCCCAGGGGGCCCCCGCCCCGCCCCTGAAGGCAGGGGTAAGTCACAGCCCCACGGATGCAGACAGAGGAGGCCGGGGAGAGGGCACTTCTTCCTTCTCAGGCCCGGGGCCCACCCCATGGTACAAAAAGAAAGGATTTCAGATGGGAACCCCAAGTCCCTGGAGGTGATCTGGGGCCTCACATCCAGGTGCCTCTGGCTTGTAACAGCTAGAAAAAAAAAGAGGGGAAGGGCAGGAGGAGGGGAGGGGCGGAGGTGGGGCCGGTAAGGAGGGGGTGACGTGGGGCCAGGGGGCAGAGAGGAGATTGAAGGGCAGGGAGAGGGAGAGAGAGAGAGAGGCAGTTGAGTCAGTCATAGGCTTCCTTCTGGAGGAGGGGGTGGGACTGAGGCCCAGAGAAGGTGGATTCAGAACTGAGTCGGGGGGAGCAGGAAGGGTGCCCCAATTAACCCATCCAGGAGCCCCATGCCCCATCTTGGGCTGGTGATGGCCACCTACGGAGGCCAGATTCTGCCAAAACTCTGAAGGGGCTGGGGTGAGGGGTGGCCAGGGCTGGGAGAGGCACTGATACTCCAGGCGAAAGGAGCCACAGAGAGCAGCTCTCTGTCCCCATTTTAGAGGCAATTGTGGCCCAGAGGGGGACAGTGACTTGCCCAAGGTCACACAGCAGGCAGCAGAGAAGACTGGGGTGGGGGGCCTGTGGGCATGCGGCCAGGGCTTTTTCTACCACTCTGCAATCCTTACGCCAGCTCCGGCTGACACTTCACGGGCCAAGGGTATCCCAAAGTGGCCCGTTCTCCCCATCCCCACAGAAATAGGGGATACCACAAGGCAGTGACACAGGAGCTCCTGGATGTGCAGGACTCGGCCAGGGCCTCGGGCTTCAGCGGTCCCTCCCTCCTCCCCAGCCTGGCTCAGGTGCTGACGGGCTGGTGGGAAAACTCCCACTCCCTAACTTTCTTCTCCTCTCGGAGCCTCACCCCCAAGGCCAAGGTCAGATGAGAAACTTTGGTGGGTGGAGATAATCAGCCCATTCGGCTCAAGTCCAGGGATCAAGAGATGAGCACCCTCCTCACTCCACCCCTCCCACCAGCACCGCCAAGCTACAAACCAGGGATGGCAGCTCTGGGGGCGGGCGAGGGGCCGAGGAGAAGCCCTCACGGCAAGCTCAGTCTCAGGTCTGAGAGGGTGCGGGCGGAAACCTGCAAGGAGGAGACGTGAGGAGGAGGCGGGAGGAGAAGAGGCGGGGCAGGGCCCGAGGCCGAGGCCTAGCCTCAGAGGTGCCCGGCAGGGTTGGTGGGCACAGAGGAGGTGCAGCTGCGCCCCTCCTCCCCAGGCTGGGAGGCAGGAGGTACCAGAAGGGGCGCAGGAGGCGGCAGGCAGGATGGTCTGGGATGCAGGGCCAGGGGGCCTGCGTGGAGGGCACGGGAGACTGGGACCAGGGCAGCCCCGGGATGGAGGCGTGAGCAGGCAGAGAGAAAACCCGGACAGGGGCAGAGAGGGAAGAGGCAGGGTGCAGATGAGATCCAGGAGGAAGAAGAGGTGGATGAAGATGAGGCAGGACCTCCAGCGGGAAGCGGAGGAGGAGGCAGTGGTGGGAGGGAGAAAAGGTTAGCGGGATCCTGAGATGACTGGGCTGCAAAGAGAAAGTGAGAGAAGGGATGGTTATGCGGGTGAGGTGCCAGGCAAGTGGCTGAGCTAACCCTGGTGCCCCCCAGCAGCCCCCGGGCCCCCGGTTCTGCAGCTGGCTCCAGCAGGGGGTGGGTGGGAGGCTCCGGCTTTGCTTAGCAATCATCCTCCTGGGGCGTGGCTGCACCTTTCTCCTGTGCATCTGCCTCCACCTGCACCTGCTCCACCTCCACCTCCTCCACCTCCTCCTCCTGCTGCTGCTGCTCCTCCAGCGGCTCCTCCGCGCTCTGTGAACCAGCCGGCGGACCCAGGGAAGAAAGAGTGGAGACGCTAACAGGGGGGCCAGGGCCTGCTGGCGATCCCCAAAGACCCGGTCTCAGGCAAGGCGAAGGGACCTCAGGAGAGGGGAGGGCTCCAGCCACAGAAGCTGGGGGCATCTTCTCCAGTTCCTGGGGCAGCTTGGGGAGGCCTGGGGAAAGCAGCTGAGGATGGGGTGCTGTGGGCATGCTCAGGGGTCAGTCTAGCTGCTGTTCCATAGAGCGAGGCTGGAGCTGGGGTTGAAGCGGAACAGGGAGGTTGTGGGACTGGGGTATCCCTGAGAAGTGCCTGGGAAGGCCTTATTTGGAAAGACTGATCCTGAGTAGAAATGTGGCCAAGCCCCAGGGCGGACGCCACCCAGATCTGGGATGCCAGCCTGTCTCTGACAACCCAGGTCCAGGGGCTTTGGCCCAGAGAGGCAAAACGAGCAGGCTCGCCCTGTACCCTTGCAGGGCAGCGCCAGCCCCGGCGGTGGTGGGGGTGGGCGGGCAGGCAGGGTGCATCATCACAGCAGGACAGGCACACAGACAGACAGACAGGAAGCCAGAGGTAAGCCTCCACTGCGCAGGGGCGGGGCCCGGGAGGAGCAGCCTCCCTTCTTCCCAGCCTGGTTCACACCTGCTCTGTGGCTCTGCCAAAGGCCCCTGGGACTTCCCACAGCGTGGGGTCCAGGGTGGCAGGATGCCTGCTCAGCCCCCTCCCCACAGTGGGTGGATGCTGCCAGGGTGCTCTCGGGAGGCTGACTCAACAGGCCAGGCAGACACACAGGACAAGCCACCACCAGGCTACCCCCATCCTGCAGAGTGGCCAAGGAGGGAGCCTGGGAAAGGGGCAGGATTTACGGCGGTGGCTTCCCCATCCTGGCTCGGGCCAGCTGGGGACACGCACCCGTCCCTGGGGAATAAAGGGCATTTGGGATCCCAGAAGTTCCAGGCTCCAAGGATACCACAGAGAGTATGTGGTCCTTCCCTCTCACTTCACAGAGAATGCGGCAGAGGTGCCGAGAGAGGACAAGCTTTGTCCTAGGTCACACAGAGAGTACCACACTGTGCCCTGACTCCCTAGCCCATGCCACAGTGACCAGTGGCCACTACGCGGCCCCCTTCACGTGGCCTCTGAGTCCACACCGGCCACACCCTCAGGATGCTCTCATCTCACTGCTCCCAGCCTGGGCCTGGGTAACGGCGGGTGGCATGGGATGGATGGCGGTGGCTGTGACCATGGGGAGAGAGGAGGACGGATGGTGTGGGCGCAGGGGCAGGAGGGGCGGGGAGGGTGGAGGGAGACAGGAGCCTTCTCCAGACACGGGCTGAGGCGGGTGGGCTCACCTTGGTCTTGCGGCTGGACTCTGAGCTCAGCCCGTTCGGGGAGCTGTGGAGCTCCTTGGACACCACACACAGAAACTCGGCCTGGTCCTCGCTGCCATAGTTGTATGAGGAGCCGATGTTCACCAGCTAGAGGGGTGGAGCATGGGGGGAAGACGCAGTTGGTGTTGGGGGCAGTGAGGCAAGGTGGGGCAGGCCTCGCACCCATCAAGATACCGGCTCATGTCCTGATCTTGCGGCTTGCTGGGCCCACTCCTGGGTTTGCAGAGGGCACCTCTGGGCAGGAAGGTGGAGTGTTTCCCCTCGAGACCTGTGCCCCAGGACCAGCCTCTCTGTCTGGCTTGGCTGGCCCGATCCCTGGTGGAGGGTGGCAGCATTACTGCCATCCCCACCACCACCCCCAGCGCCAGGGGGCCCTTTTCGAAATGCAGACAGAGGCCTCTAAAGGACAGCTGTCCCCTGTTCCAGACGTGGCTGACGCAGCCCCAGGACAAGGTTGCAGGGTAGATTGGCAAGGTGGAGCCCCACAGACTATTCCCTTCACTCCTGGAAGCAGAGGTGGGACAGGTGGTCCCAAAGGGCAAAGGACCAGTGGCCCCTGGCCTGCCCACTCAGCCTCTGACAGCCTGTGCAATTGACAAAGATGCTCAAAGTGGCCCTGCCCCCGTTCCGGGGTCCCTACAATAACCATGCCCACAGAGCCCTTCCGGCTAATAAAGTTCTTACAGGTGATGGGTCTCATTCAGCTCTCAGGGACCCTTCTTCAGCAGGCAGAGGAAAATATCACCCCCTCTGGCAGAAGAGGCTTGGAGAGGTGGTGGCCTGCTGAAGACCTCACAGCTAGGGAGGGGTGGACCAGGGAGTGGCACTGGGGATCCCACATCCTCTCTGAGTGCTGCACACTTCAATATGGACTTCTAGTGATCTGCATGACACTACTGCCAACAGAGAGCCCCACCAAGGGCCGGAAACTCTACGGATGGCCCTTCTAATCTTCACAACCATCCTACAGAGGAGGTGCCGTTAGCCCACTTCACAGATGAGGAAACTGAGGCCCGCGGAGGAGATGCAACTTGCCCAAGGTGGCAGGCATGTCAGTGGCGAGGCCTAGAGGTAATCCAGGCCTCTAGCTCTGCACTGGGCCCATTCCTCCATCCCCCCGGCCATCCTGGGGGCCCCGACCCTCTGCCTTGTGCCAGGGAGCACGTGGGTGGGAGTGGAGGAAAGCTAGCCAAGCCCGTCTCCTTCTCTAAAGACGCATTTGGCCTCGGGCTAACTTTCTGGCTCTGCTCCTCTGGAGGCCTCAGAGGTGGGAGGTCCGCTGCCTAACTAGAAATAAAGTCCCTTGGGATAAAGACCTCCTGACGGGTAAACCACATCTGGACTGGGAGGAACCATCGTTCACGATACAGACCTCATGGGAAGCCACTGCTTCGGGCTCCCTGGCCTGTTGCAATGCTGGTGACTGGGCATGTCCCCTGCGGAGACCCTGAAAACTGCATCAGGAGCTGCTGCGCTGGCCTGGTGTTGGCTCTGAGTTTTAAGAGGGGCGGCCTCCAGGTGGACTCTGCTCACCTGAGTGGGTCCCTTCTCCTTGCCCCTGGGCTGTCCCTCGGGGGCCAGAGACTCGCTCATGCCACCAGATAGATCACCAGCTGCTTGCTGTGAGGACTCCCACCAACAAGGATGCCCTGTGCTGCCCTGTGGCCACTCAGGCTCCTGTCCTCTCTCTCTCCCGGTCAACCTGCCACCAAGCGTGGTCTCTCTAACCTTGTTTAGTTTGATTTAAGAAAACCTCCGGGGGTGGGGGGTACTGTGAAGGGGAACCCAAGGCTGGGGCTGCAGGAAGGGAGGGGCCTGCTTGGTTGGAGGCTGGGAGGTGCCAGGGTGGGCCTGGTAGTACGCCTGTGTCCCCAGCCTACCTGCTCAAAACGCCAGCCGTCAGACATGGTGGAGACCATCTGCGTGAGCTCCTCCTCCTGGCACTGCAGCACGCGGTATACATGCTTGGGTGGGACCTGTGGGCAGAAGGGTCACATAGAGGGCACCTGTGGGAACACCAGTTATTGCTGCCACCCCCACAACATACCCAGAGGAGAGAGAGAGAGAAAGACGAGCTGGGCTGGGGGAGGCAGCCATGCTCTGGCTCTGAGCGCCTGCTCCTCGCTAGGCACTCGACAGGAACCATCTCACTTAATCCTTCCAAGAAGCCTCGGCATTAGAGGACATCCCACGGAGGCCCAGAGAGGCGCAGCTACTTGCCCAAGGTCACCCAGCTCAAGGGTGAAGGAGACAGAACCGGAACACAGGTCATTCAAGAAAGAACGAGGGTGGGGCTTAGGGAACATTCTGGGTCACCAGTGGAGTCAGGCCCTCAAGGAGACCCGGAGCCACCCCTCTTCAGTCCGCTGGGGGCTGGAGAGAGTTCCTCACTACCTGTTCCCCAGCCCTCACACCTCCCCTAGAGTAGGCAGAAAATCTCCCTCCCTCCTCCTGCAGACTAACCAGGTAGGCCTGGGCTCCAAGCTCACCAATGCCAGCCCCAATAGCCTGCACCGTGCCCACCAGGTGACCATCTGATCCCACGAAATGCACAATTGGCTAACCCTGCATTGCCCTCTGCAGGGCACCCTGCACCTCCGCATTGACCCTCCTGCCAGGGAGGAAGGGATGGGTGTGCAGCTCCCACCCCTCTCTATCCCAGAAGAGGAAATCAAGGTCCAGAGAGGGCAAGCCCGGCCCAAGGTCACACAGCAAATGAGGCTGAGCAGGGACTGAACCCCAGGGTCCATCGCCCAGTCTGGGGCTATGCTGGGCAGCCTAGGAGTCCAACAGTCACTCTTCTCCTTACAGGCCAGCTCAGCCTCCCCATGATAAACATGGGTCCTGTCTCTCCCAACCTCTTCCGTCTCCCGCCCTGTCTCCCAGCCTCCCACTCCCCAGCGGCCCCTGCTCCCCACCTGGGTGACTGTGTAGTCCTTCTCTTCCATCCGGTCTTTGATGATGCGGATCAGCGGGCCGATGTTGTAAAACTCAGCTTCCTCCAGGACCCCTGGCAGACAGAACAGACCCCAGTCACTCCTTCCACCTTCACGCCCCATTCTCCTCTTGTTCCCACCACCCCCAAACCCACCTCTGCTCCGATGGCCCGCCCTGAGGATGAGCTGAGCATCTGTGAGTTCAGGGGTCAAGCAAGAGGGAGCATTTCCTTCCTTGGATCCCACACTTCCTGTGGCAGGGGCTGAGATGCTGCCACACAGCTCTGCTGTGCTGAGCTGGTATGACCTGGGGCACTTGCTGGGCCACAGTCTGGGGCTGCTTTAGGGCTATCAAGAGACAGCAGGCTTATTGGGACTGATCCTCAGAATGTCACCATGAGCAGGGCCTTGCCTGACCCCCGGTCATGTGCTTCTATTTATGAAGCACATTCTAAGTGCCAGGTGCATTGCATTTTTGAATTCTCAGAACTGGAAAGAGGTACTTTCATCAACCGTATTGAACAACTGGGAAAACTGAGGCTCCCAAAGAGAAGCAGCTTGCCCAAGGTCACGCAGCCAGTAAGTGGCAGAGGGAACTCAAGCGCCACAGACTCCAGAGCCCATGCCTTCCCACTGCAAGTACACACCCTTGTTTCCACACTCCCCCCAGTCACTGCACCTTACAGTTTGCACTACCCCGCACAAGCTCATCACAAGTCCCAGGGGTATGAGGAGAGAGCCAGCATTACCGTCCTCATCTAGCAGTTTAATTTATCTGGAAGATCAAGAAGTCAGCCCACCAGTGCAGCAATGAGCTTATAGCTGGTTCGACTCTCCGAGGCTCCCCGAAGGCAGGGGACCGTCAGACCCTTTCCTTGCCTGGCCTCTGGACTCCCTGGGGACAGGGCTCATTATGAGCTGAATGTTTGTGGTCCCCCCAAATCCACCTGTTGAAAACTGTGATGGGATTAGGACGGGAGGTGATGAGGTCATGAGGGTGGAGTCACCAGGGTGGGATCAGCGTTCTCATAAGAAGCAGCTGATTGGATGTGAGGGCGATCTGGCTGCGACATCTGTCACCCCACTGATCGCCACGGTTGATGTGGCTGATCTGGCTGCTTGGGGGCATGTCCCCTTCCTCCCTCACCACTCCAGGTGTGTCTGTCCCAAAGCTGCATGCTCCCTCAAAGAGGACGACCGCCCCCAATAGAGGAGGGCCGGTCTTTGGATAAGGGTATGCGAGTAGCGGCGCTCACCTGCTAGAACCTCCAAACAAGCTCTCAAGAAGAGGCCGGGGACTAGTTCCCTCTCTTTCTGCCATGTGAGGACATAATAAGAGGTCAGCAGTTCGCAACCCAGAAGAAGGTTGTCATCAGAACCTGGGCGTGCCAGTGCCCTGATCTCGGATTTCTAGCCTCTGGGACCATGAGAAATAAATTTCAGATTTTCATAAGCCACCCAATCTATGGTACTTCATGATTGCAGCCTGAAATGCCTAAGACGGGGCTCACATTTCTGATCTGCCCTCAGTCCCCGGTGCCCACACAGGACAGAACACAGCTCAGGAGGCTAGGTGGGGAGTGTTGCTGCCTGATTGCAAGAATGATCCCCAGGGCCCCGGGCAGAGCCCTGTAGGTGACAGACATGCAGCACCACATCCCACATCCTCTGGCCAGGCACTAAGCTCCATCTAGCCTCACAAAGCTCAGTGCGGTGGGTGCTATGGTTCCCCATTTCACAGACGGCGGCACGGAGGCACAGAGGGGTTAGGTAACTTTCTCAATGTCACACAGCTAGTAATTATCGTCCCAGATCCCCTATCCCCTGGATGAACTCTAGCCCTGTGTGATCCCCCAGTACTCAATAGCTCTGTTTGATCCCCTAGCCCCCAATAGCCCCGTGCCATCCCCTAGCCCCTGATATCCCTATGCCCTCCCCTAGCCCCCACATAGCCCCATGCCATCCCCAAGCTGCCACACAGCCCTGTGCCATTCCCAAGTCCCCACATAACCCCGTGCCATCCCCTAGCCCCCGAGATCCCTGTACCATCCCCTAACCCCGATATTCCTGTGCTATCTACTAGCCCCGATATCCCTGTGCCATCCCCTAGCCCCTACATAGCCCTGTGCCATCCCCTAGCCCCCATATAGCCCTGTGCCATCCCCTAGCCCCCACACAGCACTGTGCCATCCCCTAGCCCCCGACAGCCCTGTGCCATCCCCTAGTGCCTGACATCCCTGTGCCATCCCCGAGCCCCCATATAGCCCTGTGCCATCCCCTGGCCCTCAATATCCCTGTGCCATCCCCGAGCTCCCACATAGCCCCGTGCCATCCCCTAGCCCCCGACATCTCTGTGCCATCCCCTAGCCCCCACATAGCCCCGTGCCATCCCCTAGCCCCCGATATCCCTGTGCCATCCCCTAGCCCCCACATAGCCCTGTGCCATCCCCTAGCCCCCGATATCCCTGTGCCATCCCCTAGCCCCCACATAGTCCCGTGCCATCCCATAGTCCCCGATATCCCCATGCCATCCCATAGCCCCCGATATCCCCGTGGCATCCCCTAGCCCCCGATATCCCCGTGGCATCCCCAGTCCCTACATAGCCCCGTGCCATCCCCGAGCCCCTGAGATCCCCGTGCCATCCCCTAGCCCCCGAGATCCCCGTGCCATCCCCTAGCCCCCACATAGCCCCATGCCATCCCCAAGCCCCCACATAGCCCCGTGCCATCCGCTAGCCCCCAATATCCCTGTGCCATCCCCTAGCTTCCACACAGCCGCGTGCCGTCCCCTAGCCCCCAACATCCCTGTGCCATCCCCAAGCCCCCCATATCCCAGTGCCATCCCGAGCACCCCATAGTCCTGTGCCATCCCCAAGCCCCCACAAACCCCCGGGCCAACCCCTAGCCCCCAAAATCCCTGTGCCATCCCCAAGCATACACACAGCCGCGGGCCCGCCCCCGGCACCCCCGCGGCGCGGGCCTCGACTGGACAATGTGGGGCCACCCGGCTCACTACGGTTATTGGGGGGTCTAGGGGATGGCACAGGGATATCGGGGGCTAGTGGATGGCACGGGGCTATGTAGGGGCTCGGGGA
>CAUYLG010017822.1:0-14245 GCA_963573385.1 Cacajao melanocephalus | reverse complement strand
ACCTGGAAACCATCATTCTCAGCAAACTGATGCAAGAATAGAAAATCAAACACCACATGTTCTCACTCATAGGTGGGTGTTGAACAATGAGAACACATGGACACAGGGAAGGGAGCATCACACACTGGGGTCTGTCAGGGGAAAATAGGGGAAGGACAGCAGGGGTTGGGGAGTTGGGGAGAGATAGCATGGGGAGAAATGCCAGAATTTCTTTAGTAAATAGTTATAATTTCTAGTTTAGTTGCTAAATATAAAAACACTACACAAACCAACTTTCTAGTCATATTACATATTTGCATAATATATTAATTGTCACCTGCTGTTCTTTTAGGATCAAAAAAATTGAACATTATTTCTCACTTGTAAATGGGAGCTATACATTGGGTATACACAGGCACAAAGATGGGAAGAAAAGATGTTGGAGATTCTAAAAGAGAGAGGAAACAGAGGGGAACAAAGATTGAAAAACTACCTATTGGGTTCTTTGTCCACCACTTAGGTGACAGGATCGTTAGAAGCCCAAACCTCAGCATCATGCAATACACCCATGTAATCAAACCTGCACATGTACAGGTTTGATTATCTGAAATAAATTTAAATCTATTTTATTTAAATCTAAATAAATTTAAAAGAGATATCTAAATAAATAAATTTAAATAAATTTAAATCTAAAATAAAATAAATTTAAAAGAGAATAGATAAAATTGATTGAAATATAGCAAATTATAAAAAGCTATGAATTCATAGTGATACTACTAGTCTCTTTTGGAGGTTGCCAGAATACAAGTTTATTTCCTGAAAATTGATAAATGAAGGGAAAGAATACAATATTTATTTTGCCTCCTCTCTAAAGACCGTATTTCAGAATAAACAAATAGCTTATGAGCAAAAATTAGGGTGTTAGCCTATTTTCATACTGCTATGAAGAAATACCCAAGACTGGATAATTTATAAAGTAAAGAGGTTTAATGTTCTCACAGTTCCACATGGCTGGGGAGGCCACAGAATCATGGCAAAAGGTAAAGCAGGAGCAGCAGCACATTTTACATGATGGCAGGCAAGAGAGCGTGTGCAGGGGAACTGCCCTTTACAAAACCAACAAATCTCAAGAGACTTATTCACAACCACAAGAACAGCATGGAAAAATCTGCCCCATGATTCAATTACCTCCCATCATGTCTCTCCCATGAGAATTGTGGGAGTTACAATTCAAGATGAGATTTCATGGGGACACAGCCAAACCATATCAGTTAGTTTTAGAAGAATCAAAGCTAACAAGTGCAGCAAGAATGATAAAATTGAAAAATTACCCTTTCATAATACCAAATAAAACTATCTCAGCATTGATTAAAAAAATAACACAACATTAGTAATTTCAGATCAACATAAGTTGATTTCACAGACCAAAATAAGAACATGGTGGGTTTTTTAAAGGAACTATTTTAGATAAAATTCTGCCTTCATCCCTTTTCTACAGTGAGCCAAATGATAATTAGGAAAATAGGAAAAAAAAGCATTATTTTTTAACAATCATAAAACCAAAGATTATCAATTCAAATCTTCTCTTATACAATATAGAGATTTAATTTCTTGAAGGTATTATTTTTTTTTCTTTCAAAAGCTTTATTTGCTTCCATTTCTTCAGTATGAAGTGAGAAATAAAATTTCCTCAAGCCATTAAATAATCATTTTACAGAGGTCTGCAATCATAAAAAAATGTGGAAACTACTAATCATTTCTGACAGAAATGGACATTTACCCTTGTACATTCACCATTATATATTTCATATTCACATAATTTTGTCATTTCTTTAAAATGACTTCTGAGAGATATGTAACTTTTAATACAAATTTTAAAAGGTCAAAAATAAGAAGCAAAGTGAAATGAAAACATCCATTTATTACATAAAGTGACATGATTATTCATATTATATTTTTTCTGACTTATTTAGCAAGCTCTTATCCAGCCACAAAGATTCATTTTATTGTGATTTCCTTTCCCTTCATCTTTCCAGAAACTTATATCTTTTTCTGTTTTTTTTTTTGTTTTGTTTTGTTTTCATATAGTCATTATTCCTATCTGACAAATCTAAGAATTAGAAGCTGAAGAGGTGGATACCTTTGTGTGTGTGTGTGTGTGTGTGTGTGTGTGTGTGTGTGTGTCTGTGTGTGTCTGTGTGTATGTGTATGTATGTTGCTTTCAGCTTTGAGCACACATTCTAACAACTGTTAAAATCTAATATTTCTTTCCCAAGTCCTTATGCTGTTCAGGAAAATTGCTTAACAAAGGACCACAATACAATCTTAACATTTAATTGTAGCTTTTTTTTTTTCTTTCTTTCTTTTTTTTTTTTCTTTTGCTGCTGAAGTTCAGGAATCTACACTGATATAGTTTTATTATCCAAGAACTTTTCTTATTTTTCTTTGCTCAATCTATTTTCTCAGAGCCTTTAAACAATGGCTTCTAACTTACCATGTTTTTCTAAAAAATAATAGCATTTATTTAACTAAAAATGAAAAGTAGGCATAGGCTATACTCTTTTATGAATGTACTCCATTGTAGAGTTGTCTGTTTAAATACAAGAAATAAACAGTCATTTCCTTCAGGTGATAAATCTACATTCTTAAGAATGTTTAATTTCCTCTGAAAACCAATTTGCTGTTGAAATATTACTCTCTCTACATAATAACCAGAAAATGTAATTGTTACAATAAAGTGTGCAAGTAGCTGAGCATATTACCTGGTAAACTACTTTGACACTGTTGGGATTTTGTTTTGCAAAATAATGATCTCAAAACCAGTGCTCTTTGACTCTTACAATAAATTAAGAAAGCTAGATTTCTTGTTGGATTGCATCTGTCTCTTTTCCAGTCCCAAATGTGAAAATCTTGTACGTTATTTGATTGCCTTGTGCTACTTTAAATAGGACAGCCAGTGTGAACTTGAGAGTAATTGCTTAATATTGAAATCAGAAAAATATTTCAGTATGTACTAGGTGTAGCATCTGGGTAGTGTTAAGGATGTCCCAGCGTGCACAATTAGGCTTCCAGACATTTTGCCAGAAATGATAGGAATTTTGGTTAATCCAGATGATTCAGGAAAGCAGCTACCTTAATGTAATATTCTACTTTACATTCTTTAAAATCGCTTTCTGTGCTTAATTTTTATTGACTTTGACAAGAATATGTAAGGATTTGTGTATGTTTGTGATATACTATGATGGTTTAAATGTCAGTTAAATCAATAATCCGTGACAGAGTTTTAGAATAAGAACTACTTTGAGATCTAATTCTTCCATCAATATAAATTTGCAACTGACATGAAAGTGAATAAGAATTGCAGCTGTGTACCAAGGAATGGACTCCTATGGATTGTACCATGGTTAAGAAGTATTTATAGTCAGCATGTTTCATCATTTCACTAGGTAATCGTTGCTTGATTACATGCTTGAAAATATTAAAACAAACACACAGCATAGAGAAATGGTAATCGTTAAAGAGAAAGGCAATGTTGCTCATTTTACTTGAGAGTTTTATTAATAATGTACACTAGAGGGTACTGGCTGTTTGCAAAGACTGCTGTAATAATATTATACTGCCAATGTGTCGAACTCCTTTTCCAGAACAGGCTTTAAAACCTGAAATTTTCATTTGGAGACTAAAATTGTACTTACGCACCAATTTCTTAATAATATTTTATAATTAGATTTGAGCTGACGTTTGCCATCAATTCTGATATTATATAGATTATTCCATTCTACTTTTGTGTTTAAAAATTAGAATGAAAATGAGAATGGGAATGAGTTTTCAAATATCCATATTTTTTACCACATTGGTTTGTATCCAACAGATTTGAGTACTGTTTTCTGATTAATGTTGTCATTTACACTATATTGCCTGTGTATGAAAATTAGGTACTCCCTACCAATGCACAGGACCAATTAAACTAAAAATATTTCATCCAAAACTAAACTCAACAAAATGAACATCTTAGCAGAAAATGTGAAGTAAACTATATGTGAATTAACAAAATACATATTTGGTGAATTTATTGTGGTGACTATTATAGTGCATTAAATGTATAAGCAACATATTCTAACAGGGACCAGAAGGTATAAGAAATATTGAAAACATGGTTAAGTTCTCTTTTTCTTTTTTCCTTCATTTTTCTGTTAGTGCTTTTTCTTGTTTCTTTCTGTGTTCCAACATGTTTAAGAACTAAGTTACAAGCTAACTCTTAATTAACTTAAAAGCATTTTCTACCATGTATATGCTTCCTGTGTGTCCTAGCATTCCTAGATTTAATTTTAAAAAATTAAAATTAAAAATACTAATTTCAAGTGCAGAATAGAATCTCATTGTCATATCAATTACCTCAGTCTTCAAAAACTTAGACATAAAATCTAATCAAAGTAACTACACAAAGTCTGGAATATCCTAGAAAAGGTATACATAATCTTCAGCCTCCTTTTAACCAATTTTACAAAGTGTGATAGGAAGACCAAAAATATAAATATTCACAGATGAAAATAATATAGAAATGATTGGTAAAATAAATATGTTTTTGTAGGCTGGATACAGTGTCTCATGCCTATAATCCCAGCACTTTGGGAGACCAAGACAGAGTGATCACTTCAGGCCAGAAGGTTGAAACCAGTCTGGGCAATATAGCAAGACCCCATCTCTACAAAAAGTTAAAAATTATTTGGATGTGGTTTTGCATGCCTCTAGACCCAGCTACTTGGGAGGCTGAGGCAGGAGGATGGCTTGAACCTAGGAGTTCAAGGCTGCTTTGAGGTCTGATCTCACTACGACATTCCAGCCTATGTTACAGAGTGGGATTCCATCTCTTATATGTGTGGTATGTGTGGGTGTGGGTGTGAGTCTGTGTGTGTACTTTGTAGATAAGACATTTATGTCAATTTTGCTTTTGTCAATTAATTGATGGGCTACTCAAAATGAATGACTGAGGAAAGTTTAACGAAGTTAAACTTTTGCAAAAGTGCAAGTAGGGAAAATAAAGCACTTGGGGCATATAATGATTACTCCACACCTAAGCCAGAAGGAGCAAGGAAAGAAAGTTTTTTCCTGGACTTAGCCAGACCTGTAACTCAAGAAGGCAACTCAGATTTGTTATTCTTTCTTCGGTCCTTCTCATGCCTACTCACCCCTACAGGTAACAAATTTCATAAGTTTCTGTTTTGCTTTTCTATATTTCCATTTTGCAAAAATTTAGCAAATATCTGCATATTTTCTTATGCTGCTACTTTTTACAAAAAACATAACATGGTATGGATACTCTTTTGTACTTTGTTTTTTCACTTAAGATATCCGACACATTAATACATATAAATTTATAAATATCTACTTATTGTTTTATATAGCTACTTAGTACAGAGTTGCGTTTATGGACCACAGAGTATTCAACATGTACAGGGTCATTTAAATTATATCTAATTTTTTTGTATCATAAATACTTCTACAATGAGTAACTCCAGTGCTGATATATTTTTAAATTATTAGAAATTTACTCACAGTGTTGGGATTGCTGAATCAAAAGGTAAAATCACACATATTTTTAAAAGATATTGACTAATTTCCCTCAAGAGTTGCACTACATTATATTCCCAGCATCAGTCAAGTGGATATCAATATTTTATTAGAGTTTTGCCAAAAGAGTACATTGTCAACTTTTTGTTTTGACAAACTGATAGATCAGATATTGTATCTCATTCTAGTTTTGATTTTCTTTCTCCTATTTTCTTGTATTAAGTGAAAATAAAGACTTTATGTTTACAAGTCATTTTCATATATCTTTTAATATTCTTCTTATGATTTTCTGCTTGTATCTTTATTTTTCTATCAGATTTTGGCCTCATTTTTTTCAATCTTAAAAGATGCTTTTATTTAGAGAGGTTTTTTTTTTCCTATGATTTATTTTACATTTTTAAAGTTTTAATGTTTTAAATTTTCCTTATGGTGATATAGAGAAACATGCCATGTTATCTTCTAATTTTTTTAAAATTTATTTCTTACATCTAGATCTCCAGTTTGGTGGGAGTTCATTCTTGCATGTGATTATAAATGCACATCCATATTGCATGTGATACAGCTGCTATTTTAAAAAAATGGCTTATATCATTAATTCTCCTTTCATTCAAACAGAAAATTATTCTATTTCCTAGTGATTAGAGATGCCAATTTCAGTAATATACTAAATACTCCATTGTATTGGAATCTATTTATTGAATTTTTATTCCATTCCCTCATCTATTTGCTTATTTTTGAGATACTACCACATTGAAGCTATGTTTACATATGATTTAATACCTGGTAGGGAATTATCCATCCTCATAGCCTTTTCCCCTCAGTGATTTCCTAGATATTTGTACATATTTCACTTTGCATCATAGCTTAATACAAACATGTAGTTTCATGAAATAAATCAATAAAAACAACACAAAAAACCTAACCAATATTTTCATTGAGATTATATAAACATAGGAACAATTAACCCTTACAATGTTGTCATTTTACCTCAAAATAGGAGATAGCTTTCCATTTTGTTCAAGTTGACATTTGGTATGCTTTGTAGAATTCCAGTTTTCCTTATATAGATTTTGCATATCTTTATTATCATTATGTAAAACTACTGTTGCTATAATTTTATTTTGTGCTATTTAATCATTTTAGTTATTAATATTGTACTTGCATAAAATATTTGAAAGATATTCTAAATTTATTTTGTTAAAAAATATGTGGTATGATATTATCTGGGCTTGGAAAGCTTGATGGAATTCACCTGTGAAAAATCTGTGAGCATGATGCTTTAAGAGTATCCTGTGAGAATGGACTCTGACTTTCTGGGGTGCGGTTTTTGTAGCAATAAGTCTCTTCAATCAGTCTGGAATTATGTTGTCTTAAGACCAGATTTAATAATTCCTAAGGACTTTTTCTTTACCTCATTCTAAGATATAGCCCTTCTGAAATTTTAACTGCAGGTTTGGAATGTTTACAGAGGCCTTTTCTCCTTTGCAGACAATGAAATCTAATCTTTCTTTTTTCTTTTTCTTCCTTCCTTCCTTCCTTCCTTCCTTCCTTCCTTCCTTCCTTCCTTCCTTCCTTCCTTCCTTCCTTCCTTTCCTTTCTTTCTTTCCTTAGTTTCTTTCCTTAGTTTCTTTCCTTAGTTTCTTTTCTGGTTTAAGCACTGTGCTTTCTTTGTTCTGCTTGATTTCTTGGTCCCTCTATCCTCTGCCTCTTATCAATCTGCAAATGTCTCAAGGAGAAAGGCGTTGTGGAAAATCAGGCTTGCTCCAGTTTGTTTTCCTTCACATCAGGATCTTTGATTCTGAAGTTGTGGGTTCCATGGTAACTTTACTCTATCTTCAACGAGATGTTTATTTTGAATATTATCCAAGTTTTAAGGTGATTTTGGTGAGAACAAGCATAAACAACAATGAGCTATTTTTCTATTAGCAGATGCTGAAAAATGAACTTAGATATTAATAAAGTGTTTATATAAGAACATTCCTGCAATTTTCACGTGAAGATTTTTGTCAATATATTAACTGTGGTATATTTTCAGTATGATTTGTGTCAATGCATTGCCTGTTCTTTATTTTCAGTCATATTAAAAAATAGTCTGTGTAGAATAGAATGATTAGAAACAATCCACAATGTTCATATCTGTCTTCTAATCAATCAAACGATGAGATCTATACCGTATTTTGCTTCTTTCTTTCCTAGGTTACTAGAAAGATCAGAGATAGACTGATATTGCTTGGCTGTATCCCCACCCAACTCTCATCTTGAATTATAGCTTCCATAATTCCCACGTGTTGTGGGAGGGACTGGGTGGAGATAATTGAATCATGGGAGTGTTTTCCACCCATGCTGTTTTTGTGATCATGGAATAAGTCTCAGGAAATCTCATGACTTTATAATGGGTTTTCCCTTTTGCTTGGCTCTCATTCTTCTCTGGCCTGGTGCCATTAAGACACGCCTTTGCTCCTCCTTGCCTTGTGCCATGATTGTGAGGCCTCCACAGCCATGTGGAACTGTGAGTCTATTAAACCTCTTTTTCTTTGTACATTACCCAGTCATGGGTATGTCTTTATCAGCAGCATGAAAACGGCCGAATACACAGATTTACTAAAAAATATTTGATGCCTTTCTGGAAATGTATTAGTTTTTTAGGGATGCTTAATAAAGTACCACAAACTAGATTGCTTAAACAACAATGTATTGTATTGCAGTTCTTGACTGTATGCCTGTCTCCTTCTTAGGGTTGTGAGGAAAAGATCTGTTCCAGGACATAGTCCTTGGTTTATAGATGGCTGTTTTCTCTATATATCTCTTCAGATCCTTTTCTCATTCTGTATGTCTCCCTTTGTCCAAATTTCCAACTTTTAAAAGGTCACCAGTGATATTGAACTAGGGTCCACCTTTATAATCTAATTTTGACATGATTACCTCTGCAAAGATCCTATTTCCAAAGAAAGTAATATTTTGAAGGACTGGGGATTAGGATTTCAACATATCTTTTTAAGGGGACAAAATCAACTAGTAACAAGAAGTAAATATAACATAAAAGAAAATGTACATAAAAATATATGAATTCATTGTAGAAAAAATTAGCAGGATATGAATTGCTGATATGTAAAAAGGTTAATTTCAGGGAACCACTTCACAGTAAGCAGTTTAAATCAGCAAAAAGTATTAGTAAAAATAAGCTGAGGTCAGTTTTTCAGAGCCTCCTAACAGCTAGAACAAATAAACAGAGTGTTATTAGCTCTTCGGAGGCAAATTCTCTAACAATTGGATTAATAATATGGAAATATCAGTGAGCCCATTGATTCTGTTTTTCAAAATTGTGAAGATTTAAATAAATACCTTTGAATCCCTTAGCTTAAATTATATACATTGTCATGAGATTTTCTGGCCATTCTACACTTTATGACAAAAACATAAAATAAACCACCTAGAAAATAGTAATAATATCTTAATATAATGAGAAAATTTGCCTATAAAAGAATATTAAAAAGTCTCATTAATCAGGCATCCTCTGCAGTGACAAGGTTGCTTCATGAGTTGCATAAAGTAATTCTGAGAACATTTCCACTTCTGCAGCTAAGTCTGAATTAAACAACAAATCAAATTTGAGCCCTCATCATTTTAATACCAAATAACTTTTACTTGGGGATATAAAACTTTATTCAGGTTTAATTTCTCAATGATTTCTGGATGCATATTTTATTAATAATCTGTTTGTTAAGAGCTAAAATAATTATGTTTTCATACTATTTACTGAATGATTATTAAATACATTTTTATAGTGGTCTATACCTGTCAGGGTTATGTCAGGAAAGAGATGGCCTACTCAAGTGAGGCTATTCATAAGGCGAACATATCACCTACTGTCCAATCCCTGCTAATCTGACATTAATAAGTACACCAGAACAAGAGGCATAAACTGGAACTGTTAATTGAGTAAGCCAATGTGCACAACAACTCTAGTGATTTTAAAAAATCAACAGAGGAATTATTAATACATATATAGTCAAAGTTAAGAATATCAACAAGACATGGAGTAGTGATATCACAGAGCTAAATTTCAAAGGCATTATCATCTGTTCAACACTAAGGTCAATGGGAGAGAGTCATTACTCAAATCCATGGAGAGAATGGCTGTAGGACAGGAGTTGGGTATTTCAGTAGAATAACACAAGCAATCCTTGTTAACCTGAAAGACATGTAGGAAAAACACAGTAGTATCTCTCCCCTCTTAACATTCCAGTCTTGGGCTGATACTCTCATTTCTTAGCCTTAACTAGAAGCCTCGCAGCAAGGAAATCTTCATGTAGTCCATGCAAGTGAGCCTCCCAGGTACACAGCAGGATGGAAAAGAATAGAGTTGAGATAGAGAAGGGACACAAAATTATGTGAAATGGATGTATATTTTTTATACATATTCTGTCCACACACATTTTTCTCCTCAAATCTTAATTCAATAGAATAAGCATTTTCTCTAAATAAGAGTGAAAGAAAGAGATAAAAGGAGATTGAGTAACTTGTCTGCAGTCATAGACTGCATGAAGCATGTGAGGTTAGATTGTAACTGTATACTTTGGCTCACTACAGGTTGTTTTTCTGAGTAATTGATTTCTCAAATTCTTTCTCTAGCACGTATACATACGTGTGTGTGTGTGTGTGTGTGTGTACATATATCTATATAAATAAAAAACACATATGTGTGTGTGTATTATATATAGGCACACAATAGTTTCTGGGTGCCATTACCACAATGTGTCCTATTTTAATGTTAAAGTTTCCCTAAATGTGTGACTTTGGAATACAGAAACATGCATGGATGCACACTGCTTTACTGTGTTGTTTTGTTTTGATTTTATAAACTAATTCCTAAAATTATTAAATCATTATATGTCTGTGAAATCAATGAGAAATACAGAGTCTACAACCAGAGTGGGAACTTCTATTCACATCTTACCCTCTCTCTCATTCAATTGGCTCCTTCCGGATGATGTTTTCCTTCAACTAAATGGATGGTTCTTTTTCCAAAGACCACCCATGGACCACTCAGCATGTAATTCCCCATTTCTGAGCTCATAAAAATCCTAGACTCAGCCTCCTGGGGGCTACTCACTTTCAGGGCCCTCTTGCAGCCAAGGGCTGCCCACTTTTGGGCCCCCCTCATTGCCAAGGGCAACCCACTTTTAGGGTCCCCTCTTGCAGTTGATAGCTTTCCCTGTGTCACTCAATAAAATTATCTGCGTTACTCACTGTCTGGTGTCCATAAATCTTATTCCTCTTGGTCACAGGACAAGAATCCAGACCTCACTGAGCTGTGGGTGGCAGAAACAAGAGAGCTACAACATGTCCCTGTTTGCCATGCTGCCACCATGAAGAAGTGAAGTCACTGGGTACAATTCCCTACTGTTTACTGAGCAATGGGTGAGAAAAAGCCGCTGAGTGCCATTCCCTCTCACTTGATGAATTACAATGCTGCAACTGCAACATTTCTTCGGGCTCAGACCTCAGGACTCCCTGAGCAAGAGATGTAGCATCCCTTGGGGCTCCACAGTTGCTGGCATTTCCGAGTTTTGGAGCACCACCATGTTCCCCCATCTAGACACTGGTGCACAGTGCAGAAGCTGCTTGTGGCACAGGCAGTTCAGCTGCAGGCTGTGTGGACACTGGGTGGGCATGGGTTCTGGGCTGGTAGCTGCTGGGCCTAGTGAGCAGAGCATCCCTGCTAGGCCTGTACAAGTCCCTGCTTAGAGGTCATGGCAGCCACAGAGATTTCTGGCTAGCGAAGCAACACTGAAGGAAAGAATCCTGTAACATGTGTGGTATGTAATTGAGGATTTGCTTAAAAAGGTTATTTAATTATAGCTCTGGATACCTGTTGAGATCTTTCTGACTAAAATTAAAGGATGGCAATGAAAATTAGTCCGAATGTACCCTGTATGCTAAATGGCTTAGCATTTTTGATTCATGCATTTTTCTATAAATCGCTATTCTGACTTCATGATTATATAACTGATATTTTATCTTTTGTAATTTTACATACCATTTGTAGGGCATAAAAGATGATATCAAAGCAATTTTCCCTTTTATTCATTGTATTTAAACTAAATGCTATCAAATGAACATTAATAAGGTATTATTTTGTTTTATGTAAAAATAAACTCAAATCTCAAGTTGTTGTAAATGACACATACACATTCCTTCCATTGTTATGAAGTCTTCATTGAAGTAAAAGTATAGAACTTCTGTGAAGAAGAAAGGTTTAATAGTGAGATGAGAACAGGGTACAGGGAGGATTGTTGTAAGCAGTAAAATAGATTTGAATTAATTGCTTGGAGAAATAAAATGTACATGATGAAAAGTATGTAAGAAAACAAAGCCAAGAATATATACTGTGGAAAAAACTCCCTTCAGTAGAATTTTGTAGAAGTTCTAGGTTCAGTTTCAGGATAAGATGTCAGTCACATGGATCGAATAAACGGATCAAAGTGAGGCAATTAATTTAAGTTAAATCAAAACAAATATAGAATGAAAGTATTGGCAAGCACCCTTCTTTCTCTGCAAGACACAAAATCTTGAACCCATGAAGCAAAGAACTAGTGGAAATAATGGATATTTTCCTTTGCATAAATGTTACGCCCCCTAATTGTTAGTACCTTAATTTTCTCTCTCTCTTTTTTCCTAATATGAGTGTCCACAGCTAGAGGGCTCATTCAGGGCTTCTTTAATTTAAAGCAAGTCTGCAAACTATCATTTCTCATTCCTCATTCTGTTTACTCACCTTAACATGAGTATTAGAATCTCTATTGATAACAGCTTCCCAACTTCACAGGAACACAGTGTTACACATACACTGGATTAAACTCTAGACCAGAAAAATTGTATTTGTGACACAATTGGCTTCATTAATTATATGTGTAGATTAGATCATATGTTATTAATGTCCATATTAATTAACATTAGTATGTTAATTTTTGATAATTTTCCATGGCTATTCAAACAGTATTCTTACTTAATTTGCAAATACAAATGTCAGAGTGTGTTTTTAGAGATAAACTGACATCCAGTCTGCAGCCTGCACTCAAAACTCTCATATAAAACAGAAATAAACTCTAAAGCAAGTGTGATAAAAGGTTAACATTTGAAAATTTGGAAGAAAGGTATACAGAAATATTTGTGCTATTTTGTTAAAGTTTTATTTGTCTGAAATTACTGTGATTATAGAAGAATGTCTTTGGGTTTTTTTGTTTGTTTGGAGATGGAGTCTTGCTTTGTTGCCAGGCTGGAGTGCAGTGGTATGATCTTGGCTCACTTCAACCTCCGCATCCCCAGTTCAAGCAATTCTCCTGCCTCAACCTCCTGAGTAGCTGTGACTACAGGTGTGCACCACCACACCTAGCTATTTTTTTTGTAATTTCAGTAGAGATGGAGTTTTACCATGTTGGCTAGAATGGTCTTGAAACTCGACCTTGTGATCCACCTGCCTTGGCCTCGCAAAGTCTGGGGATAACAGCCAATGAGCCACTAAGCTTGGCCATCTTTGTTTTTAACACATACACACTGAATTATTTCAAAGTAAAGGGACAAAAGTTTCAGAAAAAAAAGTATATACATCTCTATCTATCATCTATCTGCATGTGAGTATAGTGTGTAGATACATGTATATATATTTATCATATGCATATATGTATACCTTCATACTATATTTGATGTAATTTAACATTATTACCTGATTTTGATCTGTATTTTCACATCTATATGATATCTTATATACTGAAACTGAACCAAGAATATCCACAAAATTCTAAAGGAAAGAGAAGCCTCAACCTCATATACATATATACATATTTATATTTGTGGAATGTAGGTATAGGAATATGAAAATTCTGTATGCTAGTTCTACAAATTTTACATGTCAGATTATTTCAAAATTTAAAGTTTTAAAATTTGAAAATGTACTCTGTAGAGTTTACTTAAACACAGGCTCCTATAATATCCCAACAGTAAAATTTGGAGGATAGCTGAAACTGGTGTATTTGAGGATTTTAGCAGAACCTTGGATATAAAGCAACTACTAAGTCTTCACTTGATATGTAACATCTTTGAGTCATCACCCACTTATCAAATGACCCTTCTCATTAGATTCAGACTATGTGAGAGAATCCTATAAAGTGAACTGACAATTATTATATGAAATAAGTAAGAATATACAAACAAGCTTCTAGATGTTTTCAATTTATATGATAATCTATAATGTATATAAAAAATAAATAATAGTAGAATAAGGATCCTGAAAAAAAATTATGCAAACATAATGCTATTTCAATGAATGAGTTAATGTGGGAAGCCAAATCTCAGGGTTATTCAATAAAATATTGAATAAATACGGCTGGGTGCAGTGGCTTAAACCTATAATCTCAGCACTTTGGGAGGCAGAGGCAGGCAGATCACTTGAGGTCAGGAGTTCAAGACCAGTCTGGCCAACATGATGAAACTCCACCTCTACAAAAAATGCAAAACTTAGCTGGGCATGGTGGTGAGAACCTGTAATCTTGGCTACTTGAGTGGCTGAGACAGGAGTATCACTTGAACCTGGGAGGTGGAGGTTGCGGTGAGCCAAGATTGTCCCACTGCACTCCAGTCTGGGTGATAGAGCAAGACTCAGTCTCCAAAAAAAAAAAAAAAAAAAAAAAAGAAA
>CAUYLG010017820.1:0-49139 GCA_963573385.1 Cacajao melanocephalus | reverse complement strand
TTCCATGGTGTATATGTGCCACATTTTCTTTATCCAGTCTCACTGATGGGCATTTGGGTTAGTTCCAAGTCTTTGCTATTGTGAATAGTGCTGCAATAAACATATGTATGCATGTGCCTTTGTAGTAGAATAATTTATAATTCTTTGGGTATATAACCAGTAATGGAATTGCTGGGTCAAATGGTATTTCTGTTTCTAGATCCTTGAGGAATTGCCGCACTGTGTTCCACAATGCTTGAACTAATTCACACTGCCACCAACAGTGTAAAAGCATTCCTACTTCTCCACATCCTCTTTAACATCTGTTTCTTCCTGACTTTTTAATGATTCCCATTCTAACTGGAGTGAGATGGCATCTCACTGTGGTTTTGATTTGCATTTCTCTAGTGACCAGTGATGATGAGCTTTTTTTCATGTTTGTTGGCTGCATAAATGTCTTCTTTGAGAAGTGCCTGTTCACATCCTTCACCCAATTTTTGATGGGTTTTTTTTCTTGTAAACTTGTTTAAATTCCTTATAGATTATAAAATACTGGCAAACCGAATCCAGCAGCACATCAAAAAGCTTATCCACCATGATCAAGTCAGCTTCATCCCTGACATGCAAGTCTGGTTCAACATACGCAAATCAACAAATGTAATCCATCACAAACAGAACCAATGACAAAAACCACATGATTATCTCAATAGATGCAGAAAAGGCCTTCAATTAAATTCAATATCTCTTCATGCTAAAAACTCTTAATAAACTAGGTATTGGTGGAATGTACCTCAAAATAATAAGAGCTATTTATGACAAACCCATAGCCAATCTCATACTGAATGGGCAAAAGCTAGAAGCATTCCCTTTTAAAATTGGCACAAGACAAGGATGCCCTTTCTCACTACTCCTGTTCAACACAGTACTGGAAGTTCTGGCCAGGGCAATCAGGCAAGATAAAGAAATAAAGGGTATTCAAATAGGAAGAGAGGAAGTCAAATTGTCTCTGTTTGCAGATGACATGACTGTATATTTAGAAAACCCCATCATCTCAGCCCCAAATCTCCTTAAGCTGATAAGCAACTTCAGCAAAGTCTCATGATACAAAATCAATGTGCAAAAATCACAAGCATTCCTATACACCAGTAACAGAGAGCCAAATCATGAGTGAACTCCCATTCACAACTGCTACAAAGATAATATAATACCTAAAAATACAACTTACAAGGGATGTGAAGGACCTCTTCAAGGAGAACTACACACCACTGCTCAAGGAAGTAAGAGAGGACACAAACAGTTGGAAAAACACTCCATGCTCACAGATGGAAAGAATCAATATCATGAAAATGACCATACTGGCCAGAGTAATTTACAGATTCAATGCTATCCCCATCAAGCTACCATTGACTTTCTTCACAGAATTGGAAAATACTAATTTCATATGGAACCAAAAAATAGCCCGTATAGCCAAGACAATCTTCTAAGCAAAAAGAACAAAGCAAGAGGCATCATGTTACCTGACTTCAAGCTATACTACAAGGCTACAGTAACCAAAACAGCATGGTACTGGTACCAAAACAGACATATAGACCAATGGAACAGAACAGAGGCCTTGGAAGCAACACCAAACATCTACAACCATCTGATCTCTGACAAACCTGACAGAAACAAGCAAAAGGCAACGGATTCTCTATTTAATAAATGGTGCTGGGAAAACTGGCTGGCCATATGCACAAAACTGAAACCAGACCCCTTCCTTACAGCTTATACAAAAATTAACTCAAGATGAATTAAGGATCTAACATAAGACCTAACACCATAAAAACTCTAGAAGAAAACCTAGGCAATACTATTCAGGATATAGGCATGGGCAAAGACTGCATGACTAAAACACCAAAAGCAATGGCACCAAAAGCCAAAATTGCCAAATGGGCTCCAATTAAACTAAAGAGCTTCTGCACAGCGAAAGAAACTATCATCAGAGTAAACAGGCAACCTACAGAATGGGATAAAATTTTTGCAATCTATCCATCTGACAAAGGGCTCTATTCTTGACCTTTGGGAGCCTTGAGGTTGTTTTTGGACTAAATCTGTTTGGTGTTTTGTAACACTCTTGTACTTAACCCTTTACCTATTTTTCTAGGTTAGGAAAGTTCTCTTCTATTATCCATTTGGATAAACTTTTTACCCAGATCACTCTCTTCACCTCCTTTTGGAGACCACTAACTCTTAAATTTGCCCCTTTGAGGTTACTTTCTAGATCTTATAGGTGTGCTTTTTTTCTTGACTTGTCTCTTCCAACCGTGTATTTTAAAAATCCTGTCTTTAAGCTTACTTTCTTCTGCTTTATCAGTTTTGTTTTTAATAGACTCCAATGCATTCTTCAGTATGCCAACTGCATTTTCCACCTCTAGAATTTATGCTTAAGTTTTTATAATTATTTCAATCATCTCTTTGTGAGATTTATCTGATAGGATTCTGAATGCCTTCTCTGTGTTACCCTGAATTTCGCTGATCATCCTCAGAACAGCTATTTTGAATTCTGTGTCTGAAAAATTACACATCTCTGTCGCTCCACGATTAGTCACTGGTGCCTTATTTGTTTGGTGAGATCATGTTTTCACAGATGGCCTTGATGCTTGTGGATGTTCATCAGTGTCAGGTATTGTAGATTAGGTATTTATTGTAGCCTTCACAGTCTTGGCTTGTTTTTACCCACCCTTCTTAGGAAGGCTTACCAAGTACTCAAAGGAAATTGAGTACTGTGATATAAATCTTTGTTCACTGCAGCCATACCTGCATTTGGGGAACCCGCAGGTCTGGCTTTTGCAGACTCATACAGGTACCATCTTGGCGGTCTTGGATAACATCTGGGAGAATTTCCTGCATTACCAGGCAGAGACTCTGGTTCTCTTCCCGTACTTTCTCCCGAGAATCAGTCTTTTCCTGGGCTGAGCTGCCAAGAGCTGGGGAGGGATAACATGAGCACACCTGTGGCCACCACCACTGGGTCTGCACTGGGTCAGACCTGAAGCCAGCACAGCATGGGGTCTCTCCCAAGACCCACAGTGACTATTGCCTGGCTACTAAGAATGTCCCCTCAAGGCCCAAGGGCTTTTCAGTCAGCAGGTGGGAAATCCAAACAGGCTTGTGACCCCTTCAGTGTAATGAGGTCTTCCTTGATCCAGAGTCCCTCGAGGAATGCTGTCCAGAAGCCAGCACCTGGAGAAAGAAAGCTTAGGAATCTACCTGGTGCCCTATTCTATTGCAACTGTGCTGGCACTCAAGCCACATGACAAAGTCCTCCCCACTCTTTCCTCTCCTTTCTTCATGCAGAAGGAGTTTCCCTGCAGCCACCAGTGCCCCAGGCCCACGCAGAGTACTGCCTGACTACTGCAGATTTTCACTCAAGGTCCATTGGCTTTTCAATGCCAGGTCTGGGTCTCTTCCTGTAGGGCAGTGGGCTCCTGTTTGGCCCATGGCAGAGCCAGAAATAATGTCCAGGAGCCAAAACCTGGACTCAGGGTCCACACTTGGTGCTCAACCTTGCTGTGTCTGAGATGGTGCCCAAGTTGCAAGGAGAAGTCTCCCTTATGCTTCCTTCTCTTTCTGTCAAGCAGTAGGAGTCTTTCCCTGTGGCCAACACAGCTGAGAATGCGCTGGCCTACACTTGAAGCCAGCATGGCTCTGAGTTTCAACCAAGGCCCATGGCAAGTACTGACTGGCTACAGCTGATGCTGATTCAAGGACCAACAGCTGTTCAATGATGAATCTTGCCGGGAGTGGATCCCTTCAGGCCCAAGGCATGTCTAGAAATGTCATCCGGGAATTAGGACCTGGAATGGAAGGCTCAGGACTACCCAGTTCCCTATCATACTGTGGCTGAGCTGGTGTCCAAGTTGTAACAGAAAGTCCTCTTTACTCTCCCCCCACCTCCTTAAGCAGAAGGATGGATTCTCCCCTAGAGCTGCAAGTTGTGCTGCCTGGGACTAGTGCAGAAGTTTAGGCAAGCACTCCCTAGGTTGCTCCACTGGTGTCTCCATAGGTAGCCTGCATCTCCAATTCCACTGACTCTGAGTCCAGCATATCACTGGGATTTGCCCAGGAATTGCACTCCTAGTGGCCTAGACTGCCTTTCAAGTTTATTTAGAATCCAGAAGTGCTTTAGCCTGCTGTGGTGGGGCTAACAGAAACTTAGGGAATAGATGCTTCCCCACCAGCCAGGGCTGGTCTAAATGCTCTATGAGTACCAGCTGAATTCTGCCCCTTGTTGCTTTCTGCTGTGACAGGCAGAACTGAGTTCCAATGCAAAGTCCCAAAGTAACTGTGTTTTCTCTCCCTCAAGCACACAGATTCCCTGCTGGTACCATGCAGCCACTGCTGCGGGATGAGGGAGTAGTGGTGTGGGCAATTCAAGACTGTCCTTCCTACCCTCTCCACTGCCTCCTTCCTTTCTATAATATTAAAACCAGATTCTGGAATTGCTTGCCTGATTCTTGATTCTTACGAAGTACTTTCTTGAGTGGACAGTTGTTCTATTTGTTGTTTCTACACAGAGGACGATTGCTGAAGGATTCTATTTCACAGTCTTGCTCCCAATGTAGTCAATATCAATATATTTTCATGTGACTATATATATCCAAGAATTAAATTAATTTTAAAAGTGGCATCCTTAGCATTCTAAGTCACCTAAAGTAACATGGTTTAAAATTATAGACAGAATTTCTCCTAACTCATGGGGTCAATGACATACTTCCAAAAAAAGTCTTCTGTTGTAGAAATACTAATTTGGCAACAAATGTCATTTAAAAATTTAAATTTAAATTCACAAATGCATATTTAATATGTTTATAGAAAATATACATATTTTTACAAATGAAGGAAGTAGTCTTTGAATAACATTAAAATAGTGGTATCTGTTTATAAATTAATAATTTTTCATATTGTTGTCCAAGCTCTCTTTGTACAACTTTTAATACAAGTTTCTAGTAAGTCAGTGTTATGTACAGGTCTAGTTTCCTGGTGCAATATTCACTTTAATAATTTTCCTTTATGAGAACAGCACAATATAATAAAAATACAACCAAAGAAAATAAGACATATTTAGCTCCTCATGATTCAAAATGGTTTTGAACTGATTACATTTTCTTTCAAGGTAATAAACTTGTTCATCAGTGAAGTGTGAGCATTTACTTTTGTAATCCATTTAAATATAAAATACAATAACATGTTATACCTTGAGTCCTGTAACCAAATTTTAATTGAAAAAGTTATCTCATATGCTGTAACTCTAAGTTTTTAATTATTGATATACTAACCCATTCATTTTCCTTATTTTCCTATGAAAGCTTTTAATTCTATAGCATAAATGTCTTAATCTAACGAATAGTTTAATGTATGGTCAAAGAGAAATACAAATATGTCTAGATTTAGCACAGCCAGAGAAGCATATGGTTATTCAAAACATAGTACCTAGATTCAAATACACAGAGCACAAACTGAAAACCAACGACGTAAGTATGCTGCCCACAGAAAGTCATCCAGAAACCAGACAGTAGAAGAGATAATGAACCGCTAGGCTTCACAAGAACTTGTGTGACATATAATGCAATGTATCTTAATTTTGTTAGGGTGCTGCTACTCTGGTGATGCTAATTCTGCATGTCTCAATTTTGGCAATGAGAATGAAGAACCTCAACGGCTCACTTCGCGCTGGGCACCCTAGTTTCACATTCATGGTCCATGCTGAGATGTTCAGAAGGACAAAGTGGCCACTGAGCTTACTAGGCTTTGAGACAACTTCTTAGCCTCTTCAGCTGGGGGCTGAAGAAGTTTCTCACTCTGGTCCGTGTTCTGGAGGACTGTGAGCTTTCTGACTGTGGCATTTTCCAAGTGACATCAATATTCTTCTCCCCACTGTGAACGACTATCACTCTTTTGCCAGAAAATATATCTTCCTATCTATATTTGCCCTATTTATGCAGTGCCATATTGCTTACTGTGAATTACCAGACTGACCATACTTCTGAACATAACCATTCAATCATGTTGCAAGACAACCCTGGTAGAGGACAGGAGAGAGAACGGTAACTGCAGACAGCAATGGGATTATAAGACAACCAACAATACTCACCAGCGTGGCATATATTACATTACAAATATCATTATTTTTTCCATTAACATCTCTTTGGACTAAAGTTGTTGATAATTTATGCCCTACCTTCTGTTAGATTTGAAGTTGCTTATAAATAATGACATATATGCAAAAGAGAAAAAACATGTAGAGTGATTAGAAAACAATCACACCTGTTAAAACCTGTTGAATTTTATTTTCAATTCCTGAACAACAAGACAAAAATGGGAGGATTCATAGGTTACACACAATCTTTCTTTTAACATAAGGGGAATAACTGTTTTAAGGGAAAGAAATTACTTCCTATTAGTAAACTAAAAATGATTTTCACATTGATTGTAATACAAGAAACATCAAATGTAAAGTAGGAAATATATTCTTTCTTTATTCAACTGGTGCCTATACTTGTTCTCAATAGGAGCTTAAATATTAAAAAGGAGTTCAGGAAATGTTTTTCTTGGTAGGCTCAGTAAAAAAGTTCTCCAATGATCTAAACAGATGAAAGTTTGGCAATTTCTTTAGAACGCCCATCTATGGAGAAAGTTCTGGTTGATAACAAGTACTCTGTAATAGAAAATAAATTCATAAACTATGGTGGCAAGTGGCAAGACTGGTATCTCACTGTCATCCTTGACCATCCTGTTGAATATTTCTTCTCAGTATAAAGGCAACTCCTGCTTCCTATGGTTGTTCCCAATAAGCCCCAAATCCTCAAATGTGATCAGTCATCTCAGAAGTCCACCCTTGGCAAACCATGGCAGTGTCTCTTGCTTTTGGAAGCAACTCTGATATATAACAGTGTAATGACTAACAGAGCCTTCCTGTTCGCAGTGGTTAAGGAATGTCTCCAATCACTATCAGTCTGTTTGCCCAAAAATTGAGGGAGAAAGGGGACAGGGATTCACAAAATCTTACTTTAATTCACCAGACGTATTACTGAACTAATCAGAATGGAAGAAAACATATTTTCCTGATCGAAGCTTCTCAATTCCAAACCAACAAGACAAAATAGGAATATTTAACCCAGTCATTGTTTAATATTCACATTTTGAGTATTTCTATCTCCTTTCCATGACTATCTATACTGAGTTAAGTTCTGAGAGACAATGACACCAATCTGTAACTTACTTTATGTAGAAACAAGAATACTATCAAATGTAAGCAGCTTATTAGAAGAATTTATATTAATAATAAGAATAAATTATCTAGAGAGAGTAAACAGCAGCATTTTCAAAGGCAAGGGCCATAGTTAAGAAAACAAATCACACATTTAATAGAACTTGGTGCTGTGATGTATTTCCAGTGGTGTACTAAAGCTGGCTTGTACCAACTCAGGAGAGGAGACTTAAATTTTCATATATTTTGTGAGCCAGTTATTAAACCATAGCCATTAAACATTTTATTATATTACAATTAAATTGTTAAAAGCAATGTAATAAAGACTCAGAACTCATTATTACCTGATTACTTGACTACATATTACTGTTATCGGTGCTCAAGGTCATTGATAGCTATGATTATCTATTATCTATACACTGGGAAGACCATATAATCATTCCCTACTATGCATCACATTGGTAGGATGGAATTGTCCACGTCTAAGTGTTTCCACCATGATAATCAGCAAATGCTACAAGTAAGTTCCACTCCACCTCATCCTGGCCCTGAAAGCCAGTTGCTAAAACCTCTACTAGCCCACTCCCGCTGACACAATCAAAAACAATCGAGTGCCATGCTAGCGCATCATGGCATCAAGGGTTCATGTTACCTTCATTAATGTATTACAAATACCAAATTTAAAAATAATCTTGCAATAGTATAACTCACTTTTCCTTGAGATAACAATGTATTTTCATTACCTGGAATTTATAGAGATTTAAGTCTCTAAATCTCTATTAAAACTGACTTAAAATCTTGTATTGGACTGCTCAGACCTTCAGAAAAGTAAAGCAATGTTACTTCCAACATTACCAACAACATTTATGAAACCCCAAAGTACCCTCATTTCTTTAATCCGATTCTACTAACTACCTGTAACTGTAGTAAAGGCTGTTTCAATCTCTCCTAGCACCAAATAAATTCATTTAGCTTTGAACACATCCATATTCAGATTACACAAATCCAAGGTGCTCCCCAAGGCCCTATAATAAAGTACCAGGAAAAAAGTTAAAATTTGTCATATTACCTACAAACATGCCTCTCTATGAGAGTAGTTGGTGATGATAAAAAATTGCATTCTCAGAAATTTCTTTTGACAGCTGTAATGATAAGGATATATGAAGGCATTTATACTAAAAATGGTCAATGATGGCTGGGTGCAGTGGCTCATGCCTGTAATTCCAGCACTTTGGGAGGCCACAGAGGGCGGATCACGATGTCAGTTCAAAACCAGCCTGGCCAATACAGTAAAACCCCATCTGTACTAAAAATACAAAAAATTAGCCAGGCGTGGTACTAGGCACCTGTAATCCCAGCTAATCAGGAGGCTGAGGCAGGAGAATTGCTTGAACCCAGGAGGCGGAGGTTGCAGTGAGCCAAGATCGTGCCACTGCACTCCTGCCCAGGTGACAATGTGAGACTTCATCTCACACATACACAAAAAGGTCAACAATAAGAGAGAATATCAAAAAGGTAACAGTCGACTGGGAATACCCTCACTTAAAGGGCTACCTTTCAGGCTGTGCACCGGTGGATGACACCTGTAATACCAGCACTTTGGGAGGCCAAGGTGGGTGAATTATTAGGTCGGGAGTTCAAGACCAGCCTGGTCAACATGGTGAAACTCTGTCTCTACCAAAAATACAAAAATTAGCCAGGCATGGTGGTGGGTCCCTGTAATCCCAGCTGCTGGGGAGGCTGAAGCAGGAAATTACTTGAACCCAGGAGGCAGAGGTTGCAGTGAGCCGAGATCATGCCACTGCACTCCAGCCTGGGCAACAGAGTGAGAGTCTGTCTCAGAAAAAAAAGGCCTATCTTTCAGATTTATAATCCTATAAGCATACATAATACTTGTAATAGCACTGAAAACCAAAACACATATAACTAAATAATCTGTTAATTTTCAAGAAAGGCTCAGACTCCTTAAAAGTCAAAGGAAGTAGTAGAGAATAGACAAGGCATTCTTATGATAAAGGGACTAGAAAATAGTCCTCTAAAATATAAATGAAATATTCTGGATGAAACAAAAACTTTTTGTCAAAGAAGAAAAAAGAGAAAGAAAAAGTGGAATAGAGCAAGCCTCATATATTTTGCAAATACAAATCACTGTCAAAGTCAGTCTGTACTACTACTGGGGACTTCTTTTGATCACCTTGGATTAAACAAGTATTGGTCCTCCTTCTTCCTTCCTTATTCCTGCTCATGACAATCAGGGAGGATTAAAAGCAGCCTAAAGAAATCTAAAAGAATGGCGGTGATTCTGCTTGCTACCAGCTGTTGGTGAAGTGCTAAAGGATTCCAGTGATGAACAGATCTATTAAAAAATAGGTAAAACCTTATTATTATGTTCAGTAACCCAGATTAAGAGAGATGTAGGAGGTAATCAAGCCATTTGCACACAAGACATCTCAAAGAATTGAAATTAGCTGAAACACACCAGGTTATAAATTCTCTGCATTAGAAACCACAGACCTTTCTAATTGGCTACTTAAGAAAACCCAGGACTTCATCATAGGACTGAGATTTTGTTTTAGCTACAATATTTGAAGTACATATATTTGGTGTGGGGTGTTGGTGGTAGTGTTGGGATTTCAGGAATGAACAGTAGTGGACACAGCAGAATGCTAGAAATCCTAAATTCCAAAATTTTTCTTCTTCAGTTTCTTCAGCTGTTAAAAAAATTGATCTTACTTGAAAACTCAGGGATTTGTCTGGTTTTCTTTATTACACAGCACTATGAAAATAAAGTGTACATATTATTGTTCTTTGGTCAATATAAAACTTGGGAAGAAATACAAAAAGTCTGATCCCAATGATTATTTTAAGATTTCAAGTCTAAAGCCATTATTGCTGTATTCTTTAACAAGCAAAAACAGTAAAGCAGGTTCAAAGGGATAATATTTTAAGTACTTTAAGAAAAAATATAAGATGGGAGAAATACAATATGTTCTGATATTTGTGCTTTTACCCATAAAGTTCAGCACATATCCATAACCAATCAAAAGTCTAATAAATGTATATTTGCTACCGGATTCACTATTCAGAATTTTTCTATTTACCAAATTGGTGAAATTTTTCTAAATTACATTTTTAACACTCTTCTGATTTTCATTATCAAGCCTCTCAAGGGCATGAGCTCAAAAGAACTTTTTGTTACATGTAAAACAGTCTAGAATCTTTCTGAAGCATTATCCCTATATGCATTTTAGTAAATGTGATAAAAATAAATGTTAGACAGTATAAGGCACCACCAATGATATCAACATTAATGAACTTTTAAAAGCATCCACATACAAAGCTCCTCATTCTCTAAGTGCACAAGTGATGAGGACTAATAAATAGGCATAGAAATAGTGAAAATCAAGTTGAGATCATAATTAGGCACTTCTAGTTTGTATACTACAATAACCAGGGTGTAATAACAGGTATGTAGACAAGGCTAATGAAATAATAGTTGGGACCCTTGCAAAATCTGAATACTGGTACCATCCTTATTTTAAAAGAGTGAGGTAATTCAAAAAGAACAATTTAATGAAAAGAAATCAGAAAACTGTAATCAATAGTTACTACTGTCAAGAACTCACTAAGTAAATGTGAGCCACTGAAACGGAATCCTTTCTTCAATAGCAAAGTAAAGCCTCATTCTCCAAAATGGCTTCTGAGATTCATCCAATTCCTAAAATCTCCTGATTCTTTAAAACTTTTCTTTTGGGAGGCAGAGTAAAACAATGAGAACTATTTTAGAAATTCATTCTGTAAACCATCAATGTTTCCTTACTACTGCAATAAAATTGTGAATAGCAACTCACTTTTATAACTATGAGGTGAATGATATAACATGGCTAAGACGGTATCAATAGGAACCTATATTACAGAGAATATGAAACAATTCTATGGAAAATGAGACCTAAATGTAAATCAAGAGTAATTTCTATGATTTTCACTCTGGTCAAGGGTCAAATTTAAAATTTGGTTTTGTAGTACTCCACTATCCACAACATCACAACAACCATCAAATCACTGAAGGAAAGCCTTTGAGCTTGCTCTGATTCTAACATGAAGAGGCATTGTCTTTTTTTTCCTTTGAGATGGAGTCTAGTTCTGCCACCTAGGCTGAAGTGCAGTGGCTCAATCCCGGCTCACTGCAACCTCTGCTTCCCAGGTTCAAGCAATTCTCCTGCCTCAGCCTCCCAAGTAGCTGAGATTACAGTCATGCACTACTGTGCCCAGCTAATTTTTGTATTATTAGTAAAAACAGGGTTTCAAATTGTTGGCCAGGCTGGTCTCGAAGTCATGACCTCAGGTGATCTGCCTGCCTGGGCCTCCCAAAGTGCTGGGATTATAGGCGTGAGTCACCACACCCAGCCCATTTTCTTTTATACTATAAACTTCAATAATAAACAGTCTTTTCATTTTCTAGACTCTTCAGGATGCTGACAAACATGAAATATAAAGTAAAAAATCAAAACAACAACCTAGAGGTCGGGGCTTTTGGAAAAGCTCATTCTCTGCTATAATAATTGGTCATTTCAGAGAATGCTTCACCTATACAGGATCTAAATTGGCAGATTCTTAGAGGGTGCTTTGGAAACAGGTGGTGTCAACCCCATGCTATAAAATTGATTCAGTCGGTCACTGGTACCAGAATGTAAACATCAGCACCCAGAAAAGCTCTTATAACACAACACATCTTAATCTCTTCCCTGAACTTCAACTGCAAATGAAAGAATTCCTAATGCTTGAAGTTATTTAATGATTCAAAGACTTTGCTGGTTTATCAAAAAACAGAGCTGTGAATTAAGTAACTTCAATTGAAGAGATTATAAAAAACCTTCTTGACGAAACTATTAGAATTCCAGGTACTCAAGACTAGAAAGCAAGTTTTTAAACAGGACCCTGAGTATCTTGTTTTTAACTGTAAAACAAACCACCAGAGAAAACAAGCTGGTAGAAAGACACAACTCAAGAAGTCTAAATCATTCCATGAACTATTTTATAAAAACATCAGAAAACTTAAAAATTCACCTTCACCAAGTTAGAGAATTTATGTAAACGACTTGAGGAGGTCACAGGTTCTTTGTATGTAGACAAGGTTAATGAAATAACATGTGTAATGATATGGAGCCCTAAAACTAATATTGACAAGAATAATGTAACAGACTAAACATTTCCAAGAACAAATAGACTAGATTTAGGAAGGTATTTTATCTAAAGTTTAAACATTTAATTTCCATCTTAAAAAAAATTGCAGAATTCAGGTTGGTGGCTTTCCCAGTAGTTCTTGCTTCACTGCAGAATTAAAATCAAATCTTCATGACATCACTTTCCTAAGTTATACGGTTGTTTTATGTATGTGACTCTTAAGTCTTTTACTACTTCTAATGGATTTTAAATAAATATAAAACATCTTCCAATTTTTGCAACATTGTGGTTGCCATAATTGTTACAGTATCTTAAAATGGATTTCAAATATTAATACTTTGTCACAAAATAAAAATCATTTCACCTCCTCAAAAAATAAATTCCAGGCTGGGTGTGGTGGCTCACGCCTGTTTTCCCAGACCTTTGAGAGGCTAAGGAGAGAGAATCACCTGAACCCAGGAGTTCAAGATCAACCTGGACAACATAGTGAGACCCCATCTCTACAAAAAATTAAAAACATAAAAATTAGCCAGGCATGGGGGTGCACACCTATGGTCCCAGCTACTCTGGAGGCTGAGTCGAGAGGACTGCTTGAGCCGAGGAGTTGGAGGCTGCAGTGAGCTAGGATCATACCACTTCACTGCAGCCTGGGTGACAGAGATATCCTGACTCTAAAATAATAATAGTAATAAAAGTATATTCCATTTAATAATAGAACATGACAACTGCTTAACTAAGGCTAATATTGACAAGAATAACATAACCGACTAAAAATTTCCAAGAACAAATAGACTAGATTTAAGAAAGTATTTTACCTAAAGTTTAAACATTTAATTTCACAATTATTGGCATAAAAGAGGTTTTTAATACCCATTTTTAGACTGCATTCTAGCCTGGGCAATAGAACAAGAATCCCGTTCTCTCTCCCTCTTTCTCCTCTTCTTTCTTTCTCTCTGACATTCTTTTTTTTTTTCTTTCTTTCTTTCACTCTCACTTTCTTTCCTCTTTCTTTCTTTCAAAAAAAAAAAAAGATGCTCTAATACTGAGAATTCCCCCTACATTTGTATTAAAAATATAAAACAAACTATATAAAAAGCCACTGCCAAATTTTCAAAATACTGCCTATTTCTAAACTTTCCTCCAATTGTTAAATTACCTATAAATCTATTGTTGGTAAATTCAGTGCTCTTGTACTCTGCACAAATGCATTATTTGATGGTAATTTAATTATTATGAGATAGTAATATAATGCTACATTTCAGTAACTAATGTGGTGACCGAAGGCATTATTTGTCATCACTCCATGTATGTGAGATATAAAGTTGATTAGAAGATGTCAAATTTCATGCTATTATTTACAATGGTATGTGCCACAATATTGCCGTAATATGAGTCTATGTGCTGAGTTCTGGAGTCAGAATGTCTGGTTTAGAATCTTAGCCAAGTGGGACTTTAGTTCTGTCTCCAGGTCTCAGTTTCCCCATCTATAAAATAAGGGTAATAGTTTACTGACTTCATAGGTTATTATGAGGAATAAGTAAGTTATTTGTGTAAAGCATACAGCACAGTGCTTGGCACATACTAAATAACCCTTAAATGTTAGCATTATGGTAATCATTCTCAATTTACAGTTCCACCGTCCACCCAGTTGTCTGGGGCAAAACCGTGCAATTCGCCAACACTTCTTTCTCTTATCTCTGCACTGCACTAGCTCCCAACCATGTCACCCAATGTGTAATTATTTGCTAATCTCCTAAGTAAGTCTTTCCAATTAATAGCACTGTATCTTGCCAATAAATACTCATCATTTCTTGCCTAATATCCGTGGTCTCCTGGCTTCTAATCTTGCCACTATGAATCCATCTACACTACGGCCATTTAAAGCCCTTCCTGAACTTTTTCATTATCTCTAAGATGATATGTAGGACCTGCATTCTCCGACCCCTGGCAGTGTCTTCAAATACGTCTCTCCTGGCTCCTACAGGTGCTTTAATCCACTGGTAAATGTGCTGCTGGAATGTCAACATGCGCCACGCCTTTTACGCCTCCCATCTTTGCTCACTCCGCGAGTACCACGCCATTCCAGACTACCACATCTTTGTCACGACTGAACATCTTCTCCACTTTTTTTCTATTGGCTAAGAGTAACACTCTTGGAAAATTTCCTCAAACCCTGAGGCTCCTAAAGCAAAAGGCATCTATCTTTCTTTACCTGTAAACCATGTTGTAATAAATTATATGTTTTTTATGTGTTTGCCCCTACTACCCAGTAAGCGCCTTGAAGCTAAAAACTCTCAAGTGCCTAACATAGTGCCTGGCACATGCTGAATGTAGTGACCTAAAACCAGAGACAAATGAATACATAAGCTTCAGTGGTCCTATAATATTAACAGTAGTTATCACTTATTATCGCCTTATAACACGACCATCACTACAGGTTGCTTCAACAAACTGTCATCAGTGACACCTCCCCCAACTAATAATAAGACTGTCTTAGGATGACAGAAGTCTGACAAACAGTTAACTCTAACACCAAAATTTCATGTAACAAGAGACAGCCTCTCAGATATGTATAAACTGAGGAGTGCTAAAAAACCTGCCTACCAAATACAACAACAATTCTCACTGACCTTGATTTGTCACTAGAAAGCTCAAGTCATATATGCAGGACACCTCTAGTAAGGAGACTTCTAACCCTGGCCTTCACTCCTTCCAGTTTCCTCACCCTACAAATGCTCTACCAGCAATCCCTCATTTCCCCGTTTAAACATACAAACACTTATTTGTTTTTATATATTGATAAATATATATTACATATTGTACCTTTACATATAGATATTTAAATGGCCTCTAAGCCTCTGTGAAGTCTTTGCAGGGAATTTTAAAAAGTATACCTGACTGGTCTAATACAGAAATTGAAATTGTCATTAACACTGAAACATGTCTTTATAAAATATTTACTGAGTTCCTATCCGGTGTAAAACTGTGTGCTACATAGTATGTCTATAAGGTGAAAGAGACAGGGCCAGCTCTCAAGGTACTGACGTTCAATGGGGATACAAAAAAGTAAAAAGGCAACTACCAGCCAGGAAACAGAGTACACACACAGTCCTCTGCCAGCACCCAGGAGGAACAGTGCTGCGAGGTGGGAAAGCAAGGAAGATGTCCCAGTAAAAATGCAGCTAAGCTAACAAGTAAAGAATATGCAGGAATGAGGCAGGACCAGAGGGCTAATATTTCAAGAAAATGCTCTTCAAAAGGCACCTGTTGAAATGAACATGTATTCCTGGAGTGGTGACATTAATAGCTACATTATATGGGTAGGGTTGGGCCCATGCCCAGGATTTCACATCCCGAATGCAGAGGCAGAGTCATTCACAGAGTGAGTGAGCAGCAGGGTGCCACAGCGCTATAGAACTTCACTGTTAAAGCACCTACCAACAGTTTCTCTCATTCACAAGGACAATTTTCTAAGGCCTTGACCTTTAAGAATAAGTCTCAAATAATCTCTAGTAACAGGGTAAGTAGAGCAGCATGCAACACATTCAAACAGAGGCCTAGCAGGGGAAAGGAGGCATTTCTGGCTAATAATAAAATAGCTGAAGGGTCCTACCTAAGTCAGGAACCTTAGTTGTCTTCTCGGCAGTTCCTACCTTCTACCCACTTTGCATCTAGTTTTAAAGCAACATGCTACTCTAAGAACAGCTGCCTGCTTATTTTCCATAAGAGTATTCATTTCCACCAGATCTCAACTTAAAAAAAAAATCCTGCAAGAGAGCAAGCTACACTTAACATTTTTTTCTAAGCTACATAACCCACCAGGGAATGCCCTGTTTTCTGACACTTAGAATAGGCCTCACCATCATCACCCTTAAGGTCATTCCAGAATACTAGATCTGACAACAAAATAACGCTTGAAAATCCCCAAGCACCTCCAACACGTAACTCTTTGAGAATGAACAGTGCAATAGAGAGGGCGGGACAGGAGCATTCCTGGGCACTCCCGACACTACTGGAAAGGTTTCTAGAAGTTGTGTCTGTGCTACCTAGAAACTTCTGTTGCCAGCCAGAATATCATAACTTCTAGAACACACGTTGGTAAACTCTTAAAAGCCCATCCTTTATTTGCTTCAAGGAAAAGATTTCAGCTTAGAGTCCCATTAAAGCAGAAAAAAACCACTTACATCATAATCATTTAACTACATACAGAGAGCAATGTAGGGAAATGGGCCTCTGTCAGCACATCTTCAGCCAACTGCCTCCTGAGAAACAAGGGTGCTTATCTTCTTGTATCTTCTTGTTTCAAATGGGGTGCCTTGCTATAATGTAAACTAAATTCCAAAGTAGGGCAAAAATAAGAAAATATTTGTCTTAAAGAGACAGCCCAGAACTATATATTTTAAAATCTCAGGATTTCGATTTTATATAAAATGTGTGGGAAAATGACAAACTATCGTCATTAATTGTAAATTTCATTAACGACATTATCAAATATCATAGATACAAATAAAAATAACAATAAAAACTTATGGTAGGAGCAGTATTAAAAATATTGGGCTGAAACCAAATTACAGGAGTTGAGTGAGTCGGGAAGCAGAGGACCAGTTTGCTGGCTGGTCTTGTAACACCACAGAGGCTCCACCACTCATCACCACGAACGGGGCCGCTATATGACGCTGACCACAGATATTTATTAGCCAGATTATATAGTTATAGATAACTGGTTGCACTTTGCCAGCTGTAACAGCACTAACTCCAAAGAAGAATCAATAGTCAAATTACCTTGGGTAAGCAGCCTGAGTCGGTTGACTAGGAAGGGCTGGGTTTGCGGACGGCGGGCCCACTGCCTGGCTGAGAGAAGACAGCTGCTCCGGGGGAAGACTGTAGCTCTGGAGGTGGCTCATCTGCGCATTCCCTGCAACCAGGTAGGCACCACTTGGAGGAGGCCCTGCATACACCTGGGACAGTTAAAGAGAAACCATATTCAATTCTAAAATTTTAATAAGCACACCAAACTTTCTCTGTAGAGGTAGTCAGTTACAAAAACAAGAAAAATTACCACTCTGGAATCCTTTCTTAAAAGTTACTTCTGTCAACAGACATTCTGAAAAACACTTTTCAATGAAATAGGCTGTGGACAGTTTTCATTTTTAGTTAAACGTTAGCTGAACTCATGTTTATCTCCATACTGAAGCATTAAAGAAACTGACCCTGAAACTTTATACTAATATAATCTCCCTTTCCATTAAATATATTTTAATATTCTGCATGCTGGTATTTTTTAAGGAATCCCAAAGGATATTTGGAAAGTGTATTTGAACTCATTGTTTTGTAGCCATAGACTGCAATGGATACAAGACACATTACCTAAACTGCAATTTACCGAACAATAGAGCAAGCTAATTTTCTAAAGCAGGGATCAGCAAACTTTTCTGTGAAGGGCATGACAGTAAATATTGTAAGTTTTGTGGACCATGTGGTCTCTGACACAACTACCTGGCTCTTCTGGTAAATCACAGTGGCTGTGTTCCAATAAAAGTTTACTAAAAAAAAAAAAAAAAAACAGGCAACAGGCTGGATTTGTTTGCCTCCTTCTGTATTTAAAAATGTATTTTTTGATCTAAAGAGACTGAAGTCTTAACTACCCAAAGTCTGAAACATATAATGTCCTAATTTTCTGCAGTATTTGCAGTATTCATTAGCTCTTTCCATTTAGTACTTTTGTTCAACAGACCCACACGGGGATCCAAAGGGTCCTCATTATAAACACAGCTATACCAGTCCTCATAACTGTATTTTGTCATTCTTCAAAAACTGAACATGAAGGTTTTTTGCTTCTCTGTCTCAAACTGGTGATTAAGACTCTAAAGCAGATGCCCTTTAGCCCCAAGTTTCTTGGGCCTAGCTGTTCATCTACAGGGTGTTGGCCCCTCATTTCTGCTAAACATTAATCTGAACACAGTCCGTGCCCACTCTACATGGAAAAAAAAATGAGAGTATCTGGCCAGTTATTCCCTATATCCTCACCTTGCTGAGTGTGAAAAGGGAGCTCTTGGAAATAGTTGCTTGGGGTGAAAAGAGCAGAGGGCTTTACACTGCCTTGCATGCATTCTCATGTAAAGGAGGGGAAGAATTCCAGATTAAAGCAATTTTAATTATGGAACTATATTTTGTTGGTTTACAATAATAAAAACAAGGTTTTTACCTCATTTTTTTTTCATTGCATTTAAGTTTTCCTTTTAAGGATAACTTGAAGTCCGTTAGATGTTTAAGAGAGTTTTCCTAGCTCTAAAACATTTTGTGCTTTTTACAAAACTACTTTACTGAAATATGTTTGACCTGCAAAAGGCTATACATATGGCATGTACACAACTTGATGATTTTGGAGATAAATACCCATGAAACCATCACCACAATCTATGCTATAAACATAAGCACCACCTCCAAGTGTGTCCTCTAACTCTCATTTTTGTTTTGTAATAAGAGCACTTAGCACAAATAGATCTTTATATAAATAAAAACCCTGAGGGATTCAGTAATAATTAGAAATTCAACTTAAATTCAACAAAAACTTAAGTAAATAATTACATATGAACGCTTTAAAAATATGGGCCTCAACCCTGAGGATTCTGATTCAATAGGTCTGGAGTGGGACTGGAATATCTGTATATTTTTAAAAAGCTTGATGGGTGATTCTGCTATATATCCCTGTGTAAAAGCAATTTCTTTTAAACAAACATAAAACTATTAGCATAATTACTCTATTATATACTATAATTGTCAAGTAAAAAAATTCTGTTAAACTTTAATTCTAAACATTACTTTTAGAAAGTTTCACACAGCTATTCCAACTAATCTCGAACGCATTTGAGAATTTATGTCTTTATTTATTTATTTTAGAAACTGGGGCTCGCTGTTGCCCAGGCTGGAGTGCAGTGGCGCAAACACGGCTCACTGCAGTCTCAACCTCCTGGGCTCAAGTGACACTCCTACCTCAGCCTTTCGAGTAGCAGGGACCAAGGAATATGCCCCAGCCTGGTTAGTCTTTTTTTTTTCTGGTAGAGACAGGGTCTCACTATGTTTCCCAGGCTGGTCTTGAACTCCTGGTCTCAAGCAATCCTCCTGCCTTGGCCTCCCAAATTGCTGAGATTACAGGCATGAGCCACCATACCTGACCACGCATTTGTGAATTTAAAACAACATACTTGGGCTTTTAAAAGCTTACCTGAGAACCAGAAACACCAGACGACTGCATATAATACGGCTGATTCTGTAATTTTGCATACATGGAATACATGGGATCTTCGTTCATTAACTTGGTATATAAGGAAAGGGCCTCCATCACTTTCACATTAAGTTCTGAGAGTTCTGAATGTTTTCTGAAATATGACACAATAATGTTAAATATAGTTGTTGCTGAAATGACATAATGTTCTAAATAATAATACATAAAAATATCAAAAATAGCAAAAAGTAGTACTAGTAGACATTATTAAAAATTTCACCCATAACAAAAATATCCTGCATTTTAGCCCTGAGGCAACCAAAAGTGTTTAAGGTTTATTAGGTGCTGTGCTGAGAGAACTCCAGCTTATCGTACCTGACTCTACCAGAAATCGCTTGGTTTCCCTAGTTACTAACATATGGGTCATTTGTGAGCTCTGATAATGCCACTTCAGCAAAGATGATTACATAGCTAGCCCTTGTTTTTACAAAGACCTATCTATACTGGTCTTTTTGACTACATTGTAAAGGTCAATCAAATCCTCACTTTTAAGAAAAGGACAAATGAGTCTAATTCTCCACATCTAGCAGAAGACAAGTGAATGAGAATTGGTTCCTCCAGAATATTTTTTTTTTAAAAAAGGCAGTTATAGCCCACTTTGCAGTTTACAGAGATAGCTTCAGGAAAGAAGGTACACAATATAATGTCCCATGTTCTTTTACCTATCAATATCTTCCAGCTTTTCATCAATGAGAGGTCCCATCTGGTGACACATTGCTAAAATGACAAGATTTGAAGAAATATAAGAAAGTACAAGAAAAGAATGTGAACCTTTCATAGATATTTATATAATTTAAGGAAAAAAAATTAATTTGGAATAATAAAAATATAAATTCATTAACCTTAGTCCCCAGGACCCAAAATTGATTTTCTTAAAAGTATAATGGTGCCAACTTAATCTAAAATATTAATTTCAAAATCTTAAAGTACCATTTTTCATTTTACAAGATTCCAAAATGTTGAATAGAACATTTAGTTTGGATAGAAAATTATAAGAATTCAAATTCTACCCAAGGTTTAAACTGCATATGAAAGTGAGCCTGGGTCAAGGAGAAGTGAGAAATGTTTCATTTTTAATATCATTTTCAAAACCCATTCTTTAACAGGACACCAGTTATTAACCTCTAAGTATTCTTTATTTGCAAGGTAAATAGAAAGCAAGTTTTACCTTCAAGATGAAGTAGCTCTGGTAGGTCTGGCTGATCATCACTGGGATCTGTACTTTGCAACATCTGTAGCAGCTGATCCATTTTATCCTAAAGGAATTAAGTAGTTAATATAAAAAGCAACCAATCTTTATGCAACTTCATGTTCTCACTTTATTAACTAGACAAACTTTCAAAATTTATAGTTATGGAGACTCCAATTTTGCTTTTATGTTTTTAGTGTCCCATGTATTGATTCTCTTTAGAACCAAATGAAATCAGAGCCTTGAAAGTGCTTTCTACATATTTTCGAAACTGCTCAGGAGGCTGAGGTGGGAGGATCATTTGAGCCCAGGAGGTCAAGGCTGCAGTGAGCTATGGTCTCGCCACTGCACTTCAGCATGGACAACAGTGCAAGACCATGTATGTATGTATGTACGTATGAATAAATAAATAAATAAATACAACTGCTAACAGAGATTCTCTTAAATAAGAAGAAATTGAGCTACATTTAAACTTACAATGTGTGAGATCTTCTACCTGTTACGTCATGCTAGAGGATTTTGCCTTGTTTCAGAGCAGCTTTAGCTTAGCCATGCCAACAAGTGTACTATCCATCTCAAGATGGCATTGCTTATGACTAACAACTTTGTCATTCCTTCTCCCCCAAGGTGAAGGAAGGGGGAGCTGCTGTTTCAGTAAGGCAGAGGTCAGCTGTATCACTGCTACTCTTCTAAGTGGGACTCTCAGGATTTATTCTACATTTTCTTTCTACCAGTATTTCAGTTCATCATAAAAGAAAGGAAGAAGACCAGTGGTTTCTCTATTTTCCTATGTGGGAAAGGCTGGAAGGTATCCCAAACCAGTGACACAGATCTATTTCAGAATATTTTGTTGTACAGAACAATGGAACTAATGAAACCATCATTACATAAACACATCTGTATGATATATAAGTACATATGTATTTATGTTTTTCAAAAAGTCAAAACATATCTACTCTACCATGACTACTACTAAAATAATTACAACTCTTTCTCCGTGCATGGTTTTTACATGGTTATGCTACTATACATAGGTACGCAGGGCGAATAAAGACTACTAATTCTAAGCAAAGTAATTATTTAAAATTTCAAAATTATGTTCTGTGTAAAAGAAAAATAGCTTGAGAAATAAATTAATCATCAGAGAATGAAAGTGACATAAGTATACGAAAGAAACTCTTCCCGTCAAAAGAATTCTGTATTTTGAAATAAATACTAATTTTCAATGTAAATGATTCACAATTTTCATTTTAAGCAGTCTTAAAAAACAAAAGCACATGTCAGAAAGTTTGCGTACCACACACAAAAAACGGTCAAATGAAAGTGAGAATCAATTAACACACGGGTGGTTTCTTTTGTGTTTGCTTACAGAATACAATATTTAAAATTATTTAGTGCCAAAGAAATAGGGTTTCTAGATAGACCACTAGACTGTCTCTGTAAGCATTTTCTTATATAATGCAATCACCCAAACACAACTTCCCCTAGCCCAGGTGGATTTCTTGCCCTTACTACAGTCTTCCACAGTCTGTTTTACTCTTCAAATTTTGTCTCCCACAAAAGACTGCTAAAAGCCTATAAACCCCTTCACATATTTCAAAGATAACATCTCATTTTTCATAAGTTTAAAAGGTTACAAAGGATAAGATTTCCAGGACATTAAGTGTTGACATTTTAACATAAGACGGTCAAAAATTCCTTTAAAGGGATTTAAAAATGATAGCAATCTGCTGCACTCAGCATTACAATTCAAAACACAGTCTCTGTCAGGTATTTCAAATTGTTTTTCTCCTTGAACTTATCATATTTCCACTCAATTTTCCCTATAAAATTTTATCCTAATATACTTTAAAGCCTACTGATGATCATATGAGATTTCTTTGCACTAAAAATATGTACACTGATAATACTCTAGGTGTTAGATACATTCATATGTGTAAGTTAATTATTACTAATAACATTCTTATTTTTTGTTTTTATAGTTGAAAGTGAGGAGAAATTTGTTCATATAATCAAGCTATGATAGCAATATCATTAAGTTCTTTCAGTAACTTCTGAGTTCTATGCCAGGAATGACAGTGGTCTGTCATTAAAAATTATTTTTAATGGACTAGCTGAAAATTCACTTTGCTCCTGTTTTTAAAAGCAAAAACGTGAAACCATTTCAGCTGTGTTAACTAGTCATTAAAGTCATTACTTTCTTAATACTAACACCAATATTTGGAATCATCCCTGGTAATCCTTATACTCTGAGGCAATGTACCACAGTAGTCTTCACTGTGGGCAAGCGGTAAGCTCTTCCATAAAGCGGGAGAGGAGAGGGGAAAAAATGACACATAGTAGGAGAGAATGTTCTCAGGAAGATCAACTTTAGGAAAGAATGCTATGGCAGTAAATGAGGATCTGAAAAGATTCTCTTTAAATTATCTATACCAGGGGTCAAGCAAACTTATTCTATAATGGCCAGCCAGTAAATATTTCAGGCTTTGCAAGCCATATGATCTCTGTTACTACTACTCAATTCTTCCACTGCAGCACAAAAGCAGCTACAGACAAACAACATATAAACAAACATATCTGCATTCCAAAAAACAAGCAACAGGCTAAATTTGGCCTGAGAGTTTGCCAATCCCTGATTTATACCCTGTGACACTTGAAAAATCCTGTATGGGCTGAGTGCAGTGGCTCCCGCCTATAATTTCAGCACTTTGGGAGGCTGAGGTAGGCAGATCACAAGGTCAGGAGATCGAGACCATCCTGGATAACATGGTGAAACCCCATCTCTACTAAAAATACAATAAATTAGCCGGGTGTGGTGGGACGCGCCTGTAATCCAGCTACTTGGGAGGCTGAGGCAGGAGAATCGCTTGAACCTGGGAGGCAAAGATTGCAGTCATCACGCCAATGAACTCCAGCTTGGCGACAGAGTGAGACTCTGTCTCAAAAAAAAAAAAAAGAAAGAAAGAAAGAAAAATCCTGCGTGGTTTGCTAGTTGCACAGTTTAATGTTATATTATTAATTCAACAGTTATGGTAATGTTGTTATTTTAAAACACAGTAAGTTTGAGTAGAAAGAGACAACCACAAACAGCCTTTTTACTTTTTCATAAACACGCTTAAAGATGAAAAAGGTAGCCAATTCTAATCTTTTCTTCATATGTAGTAACAGTAGATATTTCTGCGAAGCTTAAGTAAATAGGAGGGATTAACTTAATTCAAGAAATCGCAAATTTAAATCCCAATAATACAAATTTAGGTATCATTATGTGGCTCCAAAAATTATGGTGTGTCACCAAGCTGTTATTATATTTTTGAGCATAATTACTAAAAATATACATTGTTTCAGGTGTGACAATGACATATGAAGACATTTAACATGAAATTAGCGTAAGCTTTTCCTCAAATACTAGAATGTGTTCTATACAAGGAGGAACCATGAATCATCTCCAATGAGATTCAATATATTAGCACTGCTTTTACGAGATGATTTATGTAGAAGTAATTTAATGACAGTTTTATTTTTAGAATCATAATTTGTTTCATTCAACAGATAGTCAATGAGCGTCCCTTCCTCAGTAATGTGCAAACAATCTTAATATCCTTGTTGCGTAGTGGGGAAACAGTTCTTGCATGATATCAACAGGAGTGTAAAAACCTGTTTTGCTCAACAATTTGACAGTATCTATTAACATGGAAAACATACAAATCCTTCAACTCAACAGTTTTACTCCTGGATATCTACCCTAAAGAAACACAAAGATAGACGTTAAAAACAAAATCTCACTACGACACTGTAAAAATGCTAAACAACCTAGGCATTCAACAATAGATTCAATAAACCATGATAAGCCCACTCTATGGGATATTCAGCAGGAATTTAAAATGAGGCTCTGACATGGCAAACACAGGACTGGAGAGGAAGTTTCAAAAACAATCCACATCATCTATATTGCTTGAATTTTTATAACAAAAAAATACAAAAATGTTTACAACAAAAAAACTCAAGTAATCAATTTTCTTTTTAAAAGCAAAACCATTTAAATTTCAATACAAAGTACCAACTCCTATCACCATGGAAACCACTTACCTCATCAATAAAGGCTGGTTCCGGCTCTGGTTCTATTGTTTCTACCTGAACATCATCACTAAATTGTACCGTCTTCTTCTCTGTTTTAACTGTAAGATATGTAAAAGTTATCTTTTCTTTATAACAAATTTACTACTCTGCTTTAAAGCACTTTAACTTCCAAGAGCTATCTGGGGATTTTTCTTATATTCCCAGCCAGCTAAAAGGCGCACTTTAAGAAATAATTGAGTTGCAGATTTGGGCAGTAATAACACAACATTACTTTATGTAATTCTATCAACATTTCTTAATTTTCTCTTGTAAACATTTTCCATTTTCCATAAAAAGAGATTTCACTAAAAGAGTTATATTTTTGAAAAAAGATTAATCACCCACTACATATCAGAGTTTAGTAAGCTGGAGGACAAAAGCAAAGTTTTACAATGGCCTAAGTGAATTCTGCAATTTAAAATAAACTCCCTTTTTAAATTACCAATCCTTCAAGGAAAAATCTCATTTGATAGAAAAAAATCTGGTTTGAGAGAAAGATCACACTACTCCAATGTAATGAATGGGAAAATCAGCTATGTATTTATTCTCTGGCATGCCAGTTAGACTTTTACTAAGAGAATGACGTCCAGGCCAGTGGGGAACTTTGCAAGTGGCCTTGGCAGGGATCTCAGTTTTCCAACAAATCAGCCTGTATTTTCTAGTTACATAGTATTATTCGACATTAAAAAGTGGTCATTGAAGGATCAACAATCCATTGGCCAGAAGCACATACTTTTCCTACTCACCAAAGCAATCTTTAAAAACTATTTAACATAATGGTAGCTATATGACAACCTCCATTGTATGATCTCTGTTGAGAGGCACATTCAACTCTAATGAACATACTTCCTTTATTTTTAATCCTTGCATCAATGTGGTCAATCAGAATTCATAAAAATATTAAGAATTACAAAGAAAAGGGAGATGGGAGGGGGCAATTTAAGGAAGGGAAGTAATGTTTATTAAACGATTGAATATGCTTGATGGAATATTACATTTCCTCCAATGAATCTCCAAAACAATTCCATAAGATAAGCCCATTTTATAAATAAGGTGGTTTGAAAAGATTAAAAACTCTTGTAAAAGGGAAAGCTTTTAATGACAAAGCCTGTATATGAATGCCAATCTATCTTCCTCTACTAGCCCACACTTCTGAAATCTGGCCTGTGCTTGTGATTTTACCCCAAGAACATGAAGTCTGATCACTTACGTACTCTGTGTGGTGTGCTTCTGTATAACATAGAAATAGCTTAATCTCCAACCTAAGAAATATAATCATTCCATTCAAGTCACCAAAAGCAAAATTCTACATACAAAAAAAGTTTCATCTGATTCATTTTCCTAGGAAGGAAAAGAAACATCTCCTGCAGACATTTTTGCTTTTTATATCTTGAGCTACTACAAGTAGGAAGCTGGAATAGCACTGCATTGGCCTTTACCATAAGAAAACAGATGGCAGACTTCATATTCTAACAGCTCTCGATGCACAAGTTTGCAGCTCCTTTTCTTACAGGAACTAATACTATGAGTGCATAAAAAACATTATTTATATACAACATATAACAAAGCGTTTTCACAATATTTTACTGTATCTCCAAAACAAAAGCAAGATAAACAGGGCAGGTACTTCTATTTGACAGGCTAAGTGAAGAGGGCTTCTATTTCCTCAAAAGAATGATGCTCTGGGGATCATGCTAGTGCCTGCTCTCCACGCTTGAGAACTACAACCCCATTACATAAGCTCTGATGCTTCGGTTTCTGTTTTATATTGTCCAGAGTGAAAAACATAAGAATAACTAGAAAACTCATATTGAAGCTGCACTGCTATATGACTTCAAAAAAAAAGATGAAATGGCTCCAAGATCTGCATGAGATCCTGGACCTTATCTTGAACGGCACTTCAAGCAATTCTATCCTTTCCAAGAACTGATTCAGGGAAAAAAAAAAAAAAACTCCAAGAGGAAATAAAACATCATTACCAGCCCAGGTTATTAAAAAGTCAGCACACTATGCAATGCCATTTAAAAAAGGTGGACATATTTTTGAATTCTCACAGACACAGAAAACATCATTGAAAGACTGGGTCTCACCAGTCTGTCTCTATAAAAATAACACCAGACACCCTGGCAATAACTATGAGAGCACATCATTTTCTTAAAGATCTGTAATTTCTGATTTGTTGTTAAAGCCTTCTCTTGAAAGAGACGTATCTCTTTATTGTTAACACATGTATTTCTGTATCATTTATTCTATAAATATTTATGTAGTATGTATTATGAATAAGATTCACTACTAGGAGCAGCTAAAAATAAAAAGATGACCAGAACAAAGATTTTTTTTCTTAAAATTCTTATAAACTAAAAAACACCTAAGCATCTTGTGGTTTGTAATTTTCTTTGATCCCTTCTATCTAGCATTAAAATAAAATAAAATGAGCTATTATGCCAAATAACTGTAGCATACCAACTTATAAGCTCTTTAAAAATTTTAAACATTTTATTATCAATACAAATCTTTCTAGGCTGGTACATATCTTTCTGTTTTCCTAAACAGAGGAAGATTATGACTTAAACTTTGCTTAGAGTTGGGAGTGGTGGCTCACACCTGTAATCCCAGCACTTTGGGAGGCCGAGGAGGGAGGATCACAAGGTCAAGATTTTGAGACCAGCCTGGCCAACATGGTGAAACCCCGTCTGTTCTAAGAATACAAAACTTAACCAGGTGTGGTGGTGCGCACTTGTAATCCCAGCTACCCAGGAGGCTGAGGCAAGATAATAGCTTGAACCCAGGAGGAAGAGGTTGCAGTGAGCGAAGATCGCACCACTGCACCCTAATCTGGGTGACACTGCTCTAAAAAGTTCAGTTTACTCAACTTCCATTAAGAGGAGGATTAGAAAACATCATTTATTGGCAGGCTGGAAAATACTTACTCATTTCTGGTTCAGCAGTAAGATCTGCAGTCACAAAATTAGAAGGAAATAACCCTATGCCTTGATGAGTTTCGCCTTTCCACCAGTTAGGATCACTATGACGAACAAAAAACAGTGCTTAACCATAACAAACATTCTTATTTCTATAAATCTTTATCTTTTGTAGTATTTAACTTACACTATTACAAAATTTGAATCTCACAATAACCCACTGAAAAAGCCAGTGAATCTTTCTTTATAATAAAATAAGAAGCCTCAGAAAAGGTAAGAAGCACACAATTATTTATCTTTTTGACTGCTGATGCATGCCTTGTAGTTAAGGACTCTCCCCCAAAAAAAGGCAGCCATACGAAAAAATTGGTTCACAGGCTCCAGAGTAAGAACGCTTTGTAATGAGATCTACAGACAGGCTCTCACCTTCAGTCTCCATTCCTAAATCATTGCTCTTTCTAGTACACAGCAGCAAAGTTTTTTTTTTCTCTCCCAACAGAACAAATATGAAAGATGACACTGTGCACAGTGTGTAACATTCACAAGGAGTACACTCCTAGGTGTAACCTCTAGTACATGGAACGCTAGCGAGCACTCAATGTTTCTGAAAAAATGGATGCAGGTTTTGTGCAATTTCTAGCTAACCAGCTCAAACTTTACTTCATTTTCTTCTACTCAAAAAAAAAAAATTAAATTAAAAAATTAAATTAATGTCTGAATGTTTGTGTCCTCCCAAAATTCATGGGTTGAAATCCTAACCCCCAAAGCCATGGTATCAGGAGATGGGGCCTTTAGAAAGTGATTGGGTCATTAATGAGATTAGTGACCTTATAAAAGATACCCCAGAGCTTTCATTTGCTCCCTGCTGCCATGGAAGGACAGAGCAAAATGACAGCTTTCTACAAACCAGGAAGTGGGCCTTAAACACACAGTGAATCTGCTGGGTCCTTGATCATGGACTTATACTCCAGAACTATGAGAAATAAATTCCACTTGTTTATAAACCAGTTTGTCTATGGTAGTTTGCTATGGCAGCCCAAATGGACTAAGGCAATAAGTTAAAGAGATATACTACAGGAATAACATTAAATCAATTTGAGCTGATTTTTAAAAACCACCTGCGAATTTTAGTACTTCATTATCAGCAATAAGCATCAGTAACAATTCATTGCAAAGTACAACATCACAAAGCTATAGTTAAAAAAAATAGATAAACTGATGCACTGTATCACCTCCTGAATGATAATATAAATGTATAATTCCATATAAAGTAAATTTGTTCCACACGGATATACTGTTATATGCAAAACAAAACAAACAAACAAACAAACAAAAAACAAAAAACTCAGCAGAGTATAGATTTCTCACAAATTCCGTAAGTACATATACATATTCAGTGCTTTTCTAAAACTGTAACTTTTAAAATAATGTAACAATCTATATTATTAGATGGAACCAAAAATGAATAGATTAAACTAGGCCTCCAAAACAAATTAAAAACTATTTAAGTAATAAATAAGAAAAAATTAAACAACCTAGTAAGAATCCACAGAGAATAACACAAGCAAATCAGCCAACTGTCTTACAGAGAAGCATCTGGGCCAGTATTTACTATTATATTTGGTAACTGCAGTCAACAGGAATAATATAAAACATAGAAGCCATATCTATTTTCATATGAATTTTCAATGTAATATTAACATTACCTGTCATCAAGAACTGTAATAATTTCTCCAGCTTTAAAAGTAAGTTCATTATCTTCAGCGGCTTCAAAGTCATAGATAGCACGAACTTTTCGGCCTTCATGTTGGTGGTTAGTTAAGAGGTTGGATGTGCTTGGATACAAAGTGGAAAGGGTGGTTGACTGCTGCCTTTGTTCCTTGAGGGACAACTCAATGGCTAGAAAACAATGAGTTTTAAAAGACCCAAAAATGTTATTATGTCCAACAATCCAGAGAAGTAGGAAAAGATTTCAAGGTAAAAGGTATTCTTCTTTCAATAGTATAGTTAGAAACTAGAACATACCCTGATTTTTCGAACAAAAATCATTTTGTCAGTTTTATTCATTCATTCACAACTGAAAGTTTAAAAATAAATTAACAAAAAAATGGAACAGCATGATAACTTCTATTTTTACTGAACAAATACAATTTAAATTACTCTGGGTAATTAAAAAACACAAACTCTTAGATCTACTTTTTTTTTAATGGCAGATATTTTGTATTTTTCTTGACCTCTTTAATGTATTCCTATAGCTTAAGCTTTCAAAATAATCACCAAAATTGCCTGGAAAGTCAAGAGTATGAAGCTTCACCAAAGACTTACTAAATCAAAGCCTTAAAGGCAATCTCTGAGAATCAGGATTTTATTGCTCCAAGGGTAATTCTTATCAGTCTAAAGACTCAACATAACAAATCCTCTAAAATAGATCTCAAATGTATCTCCACCACTACTCCCCCAGTGCAGACCACCACCATCTGTCAATCGGGCTCTGCAATGTAATCTCAATGCATTGATTATGCTGCTTTCAATTCAACCCAGAGCTCTTTCTGCTCTTCCACTCTTGTTTTAGATTAATAAAAGAACAAATATGAAAACAAAACTTTAAAGGTATTAAAAGTCAATACAAAAAATTATCTTTTAGGACCTTGAAGTAGGGAACAATATTTTTTAAAAGCCACTAACGAGTAAAAATCATAACAGAAAGGCACACAACTTTGGCTGTCTCAAAACTTAAAATTTCTACTTGATAAAATACACCATTATCAAAATTAAAGTCAAAAACCAGGAGTAGATATCTACAATAATTGTAACAGGTAACAAATTAATATTTCAAATAAAGACATCTACACATCATTATTTTATTTAACAAAAGGCAATTTACTCAAGAGAAAATCAGAATAGCCATTTCATATATAAAAAAAGACTCAGTCTCACTAGCAATAAAAAATAAAATAAAATAACAGGACATCATTTCAAACCTACCAGATTCACAAAAGTGAAACTCTTAAGACTACCAAGTGTTGTCAGAGATTAATAATAACAGCTTTCATACATTGCTAATGGAAAAGGAAATCACACAACCATTTATGTACCAATGCCATGATCCAACAATCTTGCTTTTAGTTGTAACAGAGATAATCACATATATGTGCGCAGAGAATATTTACAGGAATACTCACTGCAACTTTACTTTAATAAAAAAAAATCAGAAATAATACACATATTCATCAATAGGAAGACAAAAAGATGGTACACCCATTAGTACACTGGAATATTATAGAACAGTTAACCAATGTATACGTCACATGAAGAGATCTCAAACATAATGTTGCATGAGAAAAGCAAGTGGCCAACGGCACTTAGAGTGTACTATCTGTGGAAAACAAACTGTTAGACACAAACACCACTTGATATTGTTTTCGGATACACAGTAAAGTAAAACTGTCATAAAAACACAGACTGAAAGGACATGTGTGACAGTAATTGCCTCTCAAGAGAAAAGGAAAGAACATTGAGGAAGGAAACAAAGTCGATTTCAGCTTTAGCTATAATGTTCTATTTATTTTCACTTTAAATATCTCAGAGGAAAAATAGAGGTTTATCCTCTTCACACCATCAGGGACTTAAAAACGCACCTTTTGCTAAATCTTCTTCTTCTTTTTTGTTAGCCACAGTACCAGGATCCTTGGCTACAAGAGCTGGGCTTGCTTTTGCTTGCTCTGCAGCCTAACAAAAAGAGAGGAACACAGTATTTGAGGGTTGTTATCAAATTTTCCTCCTCTTGCCCACCCTAAGAATTTGCAAGACCTTTCTCATCAATCTAGCACAGATTTCTGAAAGAAGAAATCCAAACTGCAGCAGCTTCCACCTTGAAGGGAGAGGAAAAAGAATCAGAACTGGGAACACAGGGAGAGAGCAACTGGACACTTAGAGGAGGCAGCCTAGGCACACTCTCCCAGGTTGTGTCAAGAGGTTCAACTAAAAGCACACAGTACACAAATCAGAGAAGACTTCAGTGTTTAGAATAACTCCAAAACCAGAAATGGGGCTGGGAGAGAGAAAGAGATGCTTATTTTAAACACAGTTTTAAAAAAATTAAAATATCCATTAATACTTATAGTTATCATTTCCTTTTGGATCAAGTGTCAGGATGTTATCCTCAGGAACTCAAATTTATGTATAATGATACAAACGCTCAAAACTCCTATTTTGTAAACCAAATTACAAATAGTTAATTCTGACAGTATTTCACTGCCTACATTAAACAAATTGTGTAAATAAGGGAATGCACGGCTAATACATAAATCAATTCACACTTGTGGAATTACAAGTTTCTAAGCCTATGGGCTCCTTGGCCTCTCAGTTTTTGCATAGCATTCAAGACAAATCAGAATTTAGCCTCTCTTACCAGTCTCCTTCCCAACCATTCTACCAGTTACCAGAAACTGCTAGTAGTTCCTGAGCAGTCTATATACTGGTAGTTTATGTGTCTGACACTCATTTGCTTCACTTGCAATGTTCTCCCACTATGACTCCTTTTGTTTCATTCACTTTTTGCCTTTTGAGTTTGAACATATCAGTCAGTAATCAGCTAAAGTATCATTCTCAATTAAACATCCCTAAACCTGTTAATTACACATTCTCTTGTTTGTTCTTATGATAACACCTTAAACAAGGTGCTGTGATATGAGTGGTTAAGAATATAAGTTGTGGAGTCAGGCAGACATGAGTTCGAATCCCAAATCTGCCACTTTCTAGCTGGCTGACATTGGGCACATTAGCCTCTTGGTGCCTCAAGTTCCTCATTAATAAAATGAGTACAATAATAGCACCCACAGCTATGGGCACCTTACAGCCTATTTAGAGTATTAAATTAACACAGGTGATTGCAAAATCAGATGAGATAGGCTCATCCACAGTTTAAAACAAAAAGTATATAACATGACCTCCAGGGGTTTATAATGTATGTAGAGGTAATATACATGACAACGACAGCGTGAATGGACCTCTACCTCTACAGATGCAAAGTTTCTATATTTTATATCAAATATTAACTCAAAGTAGATCATGAAAAGTTATGAATGTATATTGTCATTCCCGGAGCTAAAAACTTAAAAATGGAACTCTAAAAAATATTCCAGTTGCCACATGTATAGCACTTAGAACAGTGGCTGGAACATAGTAACAGGCAATAAATCTCAGCTTCTGTTATAATTATCTGATTACATGTCTGTCTCCACAAACAGACTGTATGTTCCCTGAGGGAATGTGCCTACATATTACAAGCAATGAATAAATGTTTGTTGAGGGTATGAAAGGCAAAATAGTCAATATTATATGAAAATACAGTTCTACATTCCACACTTACTGAATTTTGTATTGTCAAACAAATGCACAGGCATTTATTTCTAGAAGAGCTAAGAAGAAAAAACTTTTTGATGTTTACTGAATACAACTTTAAACGCTCTCAATTCTGACCTATCTCTAAATTTTCTTTAGATACTATTTTAGTTATCAGACACTTCCGAAAACTAAATGTATGCCTGGTCAGAAATAACTTTTATGGTTTATATAAATTTTTGTTCACGATCTGGCAAACTTCACAATTAGATATATTTGAACTTCTATGGTGTGTGAAGAAATCGCCATCAGTTGAGAACAAAGTGCAGAAACAAGCTCTGTGATGCCCCACGTTCCTGAATTGCACTTTTGATTCAGCGTTCCTTTCTATCGTTAGGTTCTAAATGTAGCAATGAAACTTGTCTTATTAAGTAGCCAAATACAGTAGCAGTGCTGCTAGCCTACTTCTAGCTCCACATCAAAAGTTAGTGCTACCAGAACTGCATCACCATGAGTCAGGTGACTTTCTGACTTTTCTTAATATTTTTACATAATTTTCTTCTGTACTCAGATGAAAAAATAGAAAAATATGTCTTCAGAGGTTTTTTGTTGAGTCTGCCCTAACAAAAATCTAGTCTGATGAAAACACAGTAATGACTTACATAACTAAGTAGCTTTAAAATCTAGAGGGAGTTCTGCAATTGAACTTAGATGATTTATTTTTTTAATTTCATGTGAAGCTCATTACATGCAGGGCTTCTAATAAGCTTGTCAGAAACCACTAAAAAAATCATTCTATTTCATCATATTTTACCTTGTATATATTTCTCGTAGGTGAAATACAGCAACTATGACAAGATTAGCTGTTACATACTTTATAACATCTAGATCAAAGGATGAAAACTAAGTCAAGTCTTTACTACTGCTCTTCTATGTCCTGAATCTCATGAACAAGAGAATAAGCTCATTTCTCTACCATCAAGACATAATGCTCTTGCCAGTGTTCACTTCACTTCTTGTACCTGGAAGCCTGGTCTGGACAGACACTTATCCACTAACCGCTCTATCAAAGAAGGCAGACTCGGGCTGTGAAAAGAACACTGGACTGAGAATCAGCATGCCTGTGTTCTAGTTCCAGCTGTCAACTATTAGCTGTGGCCCTGGACAAGTCACTTAACCATTCTGAGTCTCAGTTTCCTCATCTGCAAAAACGAGCAGATTAGATTAGAGGCTCCCTAAAACTGTTTCCGAGGCTAAGATTCTAGATTATCCAAACAAGGGTACATATGGCACAATCATTAATTCTTCTTCCTTTTCTTATAAGAATAAGTCCCTCTGTGGACTGAAATGCAGTCTTCGCTTGCATTGAAGGCTCTTCTCTAGAGCAGCAGTGCTTCTCACACCTCAATGTGCATACAAATCCTCTGAAGATCTTGTTAAAATAGAGATAAAGAACCCATAGGTCTGGAATGGGTTCAACCATGTTGCCATTTCTAACAAGCTTCCAGGTCATGCCAGTGATGCTGGTCAAACCATGTTTTGAGTTAACAAGAACCAAAGACTCTAGATATTTAGTGGACTTGCATTTTCTCTACCCGTTCTAGGTGGGTTCGCTGCAGTGAGTCTACTCTTTAATAAATAAACACTGTATCTGTTGTCAAGGAATGCATAATGTCTTGGATCATTCTGCATACGATTATTCCTTAATTACACAGATTCTTTTTTTTTTTTTTGAGACAGAGTCTTGCTCTGTCACCCAGGATGGAGTGCAGTGGCATTATCTCGGCTCACTGCAACCTCCACCTCCCAGGTTCAAGTGATTCTCATGCCTCAGCCTCCCATGAAGCTCGGACTACAGGCACTCGCCATCACGCCTGACTAATTTTTGTATTTTTAGTAGAGACGGGGCTTCACCATGTTGGCCAGGTGGGTTTCAAACCCCTGACCTTGTGATCCGCCTGCCTCAGCCTCCCAAAGTGCTGGGATTACTGGTGTGAGCCACTGCCCCTGACCAATTACAAAGATTCTAGAAACTATATTGAGTAGTAAAACCAGCTATCAATTATGAATGAATGAATTTTCAAAGACATAATTTATCATTGTAAAGCCAATCATAAACCAAAAATTTTTAAGAAGAAAAATATCTTTTGCTTCCTTCCTCTCCCAGATATATTTTTGAGTCTTCACATCTCAAGAGTACTCAGATAAACTGAAAATGCCTTGGGAAGAAAGTCCACATAGGTCCAGATGAATGTAGATAAGCTACATGACTCCCCGAAGTGGTCAAAATGTAAGCCCTCTACACTCACAGATTTCCGTTCATGGTTTCACATAGCTCATTATAGTCTGTCCCGGTCAACACACTAGGGAAAGACAGTGTAGTAAATCAGTACATATTTTAAGCCTCTTGATTTAGTTGAGCATCCTAAAGGAAGGTTACCTAAAATAGAAATAGGAATAAGAAAGACATTCATTGATTTTTTTTCTATATGACAAAAGTTAGAGATTGAATTTTTTTGGCACAAGGACGGACAGGAGTGGAAAGTTAAGCTATTTAGCCATATCCACTGGGGAAAGGAAGACTTATGTACTGGTCAGCTCTTATTAAGGAAAAAGATGCTTCAGGTGCTTCTCTTCCCATTTACCCCTTCTATATCCTTCTCATGTTAATACAGGAATGCATAAATTTCCACCAAAAGAATCTCTCAAGTCATCCCTAACTTTTAAGGATACCTTGAATTTTGAGCTGTCATTCTTTGTAGATAATTACAGCATTAAGAGCATTTAACAAGATAGTGTTACCTATTTAATAAAGCTATTTTGTGTATATAATTAAAACTGTACTAGCCAGTCCGGTGGCTCACGCCTATAATCCTAGTACTTTGGGAGGCCAAGGTGAGTGGATTACAAGGTCAGGATTTCAAGACAAGCCTGGCCAAGATGGTGAAATCCTGTCTCATCTAAAAATACAAAAATTAGCCACACATGGTGTTGTTCGCCTGTAATCCCAGCTATCTGGGAGGCTGAGGCAAAGAACTGCTTGAACCCGGGAGGCAGAGGTTGTAATGAGGTGAGATCATGCCAGTGCACTCCAGCCTGGGCGACAGAGCAAGACTCCATCTCAAAACAAACAAACAAACAAAAAAACCCCGAAATATTCCAGGTGTGGTGGCACACGACTATAGTCCCAGCTACTCAGGAGGCTGAGGCAGGAAATCACTTGAACTTGGGAGGCAGAGGTTGCAGTGAGCCAAGATCGCGCCACTGCACTCCAGCCTGGGAGAAGAGTGAGACGCCACCTCAAAAACAAACAAACAAAAACTATACCAAGAAATTTCAAAAATTACAAAACATTAAACCAATTCATTTATAAAGAAGTAGAGATAGCATAAAAGTAGAGGTTGAAGAACATTAATATTCCATTGTAATACTTTTCTGGCACCTCTGAATGTCAGAAAACTAGTATTACTAACTAGCAACACAACTAGTTACTAATGCAATTAGTATTACTAACAAAAATTCCTCTGAAGTAGTAAAAATTACCTGGGAATGAAGAAAAAAAATTCAAATAAACATAGCTATTTAAGAGAAACAAACTGTAGCACACACACAACTTCATTCACAAAATACCTGAGAGCCAATAGCTGGGAATGTAACTCCTTGTTCCTTAAGGTTCTTAATCATTGCTGATATTAGACTAAGCTGTGGGTCATTCTTAAATTCATCTGTCCATTCAACCATAAGAGCCTTTAATTTTTCACATACTTTAGGATGACCCTGTAAAATAGAAAAAGAAATGAAAGAGCACCAATTTCCTATCCAATGATTTAATATAGACATTTTAAATATAAAAATTATAGTTACAGATACTTTTTGAATCACAAATTACCCATAGCTATAGACAAATAAGAAAACATAGTTATCAGAAATAAACTAATATTCACACTATGAAAAAAAAACCCGTCATATACATCTCACTTCAAAATTAAAGCAATAAATAGGTAGTAACATTTTGGAGATCTGAAAGGACTTTTCGGAGCATTCTGCAATGATGCAAGGTTTGTACATCAGTAAGACAATGAAAAGTGTCTGCTTTTTGCAAAGCAATAAAAAAGTTGGAAGGAGACAATAAATGATATAGTTCCTTTATTCCTAATTCCTGACTTTTTAATGTTCATGACTGTGCAGTTTTTCCATGATGCTTAATTATCTGGGGCCTAGTTTTAGGTACGTTGCATGTTAATCATCTTGAAAATCTGATTCCTTCAAAATAACATAACTCTTTATGGTTGATGTATAATAATGATTCCAGTTAGTCTAAGGTAGGTGTACAGGGCATTATTTTTCTGTATTAAAGAAATAGATAAATGTAGTGAGTTTTCAAAATAAATTATTTTATTCATTGCTTATTAAGGGAAAAAAACATGGTCAGTTCATTAAAATACTGACGTAGCTTCACAGTGGCAATAATTTGATCAATTATTATTTGATGTGATGGAAATAAAGAAACCTTCACAGATATCAGAGAAAAGTGAAGATAACTCCTCTATCAAATGTCATAAATGTATTTCAAATCATTGTTTACGAAATAATTAGCTTAAGCTTTTAAAAATAGAGAAGGCTAGACTTTTAGATTACTCTATTAGAAGAAAAAGAATTCTTCCTAAGTGCATATAATCTGTATTTTGGCCAGGGAGCATATAATGGATTAGTAAATGCTTTACTGAGACTAAGCATGAACTTAGCTTGTTTAATAAAAGGAAAATTTTTAAAAGGGCGGAATGTTAGTAAGTACAAAACCAATATATTCATAGTAAAACATTCAGGAAATAAAGAGAAGTCTTCTTGCCTATAGGTAGTTGTTTTTCGAAACGGTTGTGTGCACTATTATATACAAGTTTGTATACTACATTTTTCACCTACATTACAAAAAACATGGTATTAGAATCTCTTCATAAACAGTTGTACATCTTGATGGACATTCAGGACATTAAAAGACAATGTTTATTAATTAGAAGAAAATAACTAAATACAACTGCATAAAGCAGGAGAGAAAAAGAATGATCATTTAACCATGATGTTTGAAAAGTACAGAATTTTGAATTCTTACTATATTTCTATACTACTTTTTTCTACTGTAACCTGGAAATACTCATTTTTCCCAAAAACATGAAGCATTTTCCCTTTTAACACACAGAAACTTTTTCTTGATTTATAATACTCCCCCTAAAAAAGCCAAAAATAATTACCTTTAGAATGCATAATTCTTTACTAGGAAAACTCACATATTACTAATTTAAAATTTACAAATTTCCTGAATTGTATGGTTGGAATTCTACATACAACTGAATGGGCAGTTGTGGGCTACCCCAGTTCTCCCTGCTTTCTTTCTGTGTCCCAATAGAAAAACAGTGCCTTGACCTGCTCTGGGACCCAGCCAGCTGCATGTTGTTTTCCACCATAGTTTGGACCCAAACTGGGGCCCTGGACATTCTCAGGCACTGATAAAGCTGTTCAAGTTGTTGCCCAAGACACAAGAAGATCAAATATGTTACTAAACACATAGAAATCAGCCCCAGCCCTGAGCCAAATTCCTTAAACCCTCCTATAAACTGCAGCCCTCGTGCATAAGTTCCCCTAATAAATGCTTTAGACTGATCACCCTGGCATTCAGTGCTTCTTTTTTTGGAGTCACAACTGGCCCTATCTAGAACAGTTTGGGGCAGTCCCTTGTGGGAACTCCCCTGCCACCTCTTTTGAGGCCACTCCAGTTGTGGCCAGTAAGAACAGCAGTATAGTATTAAAATCCTGTGATAGCCAGGCAGTGACCTTATTGATAAAGATAAAAACTCAACAGTGCCATAGACTTTTGGCAGTATTTCTGAAAGGTTTTACATTAGGAAAATACCTTGTGGCTACAAAAACAGTACCTAAAATAGACATTTAATTAGATAGAGAAATACATGTTTTCTTACCAGATGAAAGTATGATGGAGAAGAACAGGCTAAAAATACTCTAATATGGCTTGGAAAAACTAACTCAAAATTACATGAATCTGTAGTCTCTTCAGCAAAACATAACATTTATTTACATACTGGACAGACACAGCCTAGAAAGGATTTCTTAAAAAGCACAGAACAGTCCTTTGTGAAGATTTAAACAATAAAATATGTGAAGAAAGAAGACTGCCGTAATTAATTTCTGGAAATAATGCTCCTTACCTTATTTAATACGTTGCTTACTTCACTAGCAAAATCTCTTGAACATACTTCTAAATGAAAAATTTTGCCACAGTTTGATACACATGCTCCTAGAAGCTAAAAGCACAAAATCAGAAGTTAAAGGAACTCCATTGCAGCAGAGAATTTTGTGGTATAGGTTAAAATGAAACCACTCACAGTCAAAGCTTGCATAGCAACGTGAGGATCTTTGTGGTTCACTCTCCTCATAATAGACCGAAGACAATCCTTAGGTCTAAAAAATGAGAAAAGTAAAAATTACTTAATAATACATCTAGCTTTCCCCTGCCCCTTAACTATTATAGAAAAAAGACTAAGATACAAAAGGGAGAATATGATAAAGTAGAGCAGTTTTTTATTAACAACATGGTTGAAAAACTGTAAACTAGTTCCTTTAAATTTTTCAAACAAAATTAACAGGCTCTCTTATTTAGCAAGAATTGATGAGGCATTTCAGGCTAATTCTGGGTGGAGAAAAAAAAGCTTTGAAAATAAAATGGTAGGCCATGACTTACACTTCCAACCATGATGGAGAAACAGACCAGACTTACTTATACTCCTGTTGTAAACAATTAGAAAACTGGAAAAACAGATTTAAAATATACATTGAAGTAACTGTTTGGAGATATGAGGCCACAGGCAGTACTGAATGAGAATACCCAAGAAGGAAAATGAATTAGATAAGCCACAAGTTTGCCTCAACTTTCTGCCTAGAGGCACTTTCCAAGCATCAGTGAAGACTTTCTGAAAAAAGCCATGCGGGCACAGGTGAAACACCCCATGAAACTGGTCAAAAAGTGACCAAAGGTGATAGGCTAAAGAGGTCCCAAAGCTCACACAGTTGTCAGAGATGAAACCAAAGTGAAGCATCTATTGAAAATCCAGAGCATTCCGTGGATATACATACAGAAGAGTTTAGACCCCAGCAATGCAGCTCAAGTATACCCACATACAGCCTAACAACTTAAAAATAAGCCACAGACAAATTTAACAACTTCTGAAAAATTAAAGTCCAACACTCCTTAACAGGAATACAACACCTGATGCTCAACAATGTAAAATTCAAAATACTAAGCATTCAATAAAATGATATGAAGACATGATATAAAGAAGAAAACTACCATACATAACTAGCAGAAAATTCAGTCAACTGAGAATGCAGAAATAACAAGGATGATGAAATTAGCAGTCAAAGACTTTATATAAGCTATTATAAGCATGCTGGAAATCATCCACATAATGATGAAAGAAATGGTATATTAAAAAGGGCCCAGATAAAATTCCAGAGACAAAAAATACGTAAAATTAAAAAGTGGATGGAATTAATCAGGTAAGGATGAAAGATCAGTAAATTTGAAAACATTCTGAAAGTACCCAAACTGAAGTAGAGAGAGAAAAAAAAAATGAAAAAATTTAACAGAGTGCCACTACTATAGGTATTTTTAAGAGAGAAATGAAAATAAAATAGCTTGGGTACAGTGGCTCATACGTGTAATCCCAGCACTTTGGGAGGCCGAGGCAGGCAGATGGCTTGAGCCTGGGAGTTCGAGACCAGCCTGGGAAACATGGTAAAACCCCATCTCTACAAAAAATATATAAAAATTAGCCGGAAACGGTCCCAGCTCCTAGGGTTGCAGTGAAAGGCCTGAGGTAGGAGGTACACTTGAGCCCCAGAGGTGGAGGATGCAGTAAGCTGTGGTGGCACCACTGTACTCCATCCTGAGAGACAGAGTGAGACCCTGTCTCAAAAAAAGTTTTAAATTAAAAAAATAAAACCATAAAAACTATTTGATTGAGACATAAAAGACAAATAGAAGACAATCCTTAGGTCTAAAAAATGAGAAAAGCAGAAATTACTTAATAATACATCTAGCTTCAGAAGACAGAGAAAACAGAAGAAACATAACCAATCATCAAGAAAAATGGCAGATTAAGATTGTAATCCAACTACACTTGTATCAATTCACAACCTTCAGCAGTTTTCATAACAAGGAATACTGCCAGGGATAAAGAGAGACAGTACATAATAATAAAAGGGTTAAGTCCCCCAAGAAAACATAATTCTAAACGTGTATGAATGAACACAACAGAACTTCAAAATATATAAAGGAAACACCGATAGAGCTGAAAGGAAAAACAGATAAATCTACTAGAAACTTGACCATGCCCCTCAGTGACTTGATAACGCAAGAAAAAAAAATTACTGATAAGGAATACCTGAACGACACTATCGTGCAACTCGACCTGACTGACATTCTAGAACAATTCACATACCCATGGCATTATACCCATTTTTTTTCATGTGCATGGAAAATTCAACAAAATGGACTACATTCTGTCCTATAAAACAAACACTGATAAATTTAAAAGGACTAAAGTCATACAAAGTATATTCTTTGACCATAACAGAATTAAACTACAAATTGATAACAAAATGATAGCAGAAAAATACCCAAATATTTGGAAAGCAAATAACACATATCTAACACATCAAATGAAATCACAAAACATGAAATCATAAAACCATAATTTCCCTTAAGGACACAAAAATGAAAGCACACTATCCAGTACTCTGTATAAGAATGTTCACAGCAGGTCTGTTCATAGAGTCAAAACCTGGATACAATCCAAATGACCATCAACAGATGAACGGATAACATAGTAATACAATGTAATACCTCTTCACACACACAAAAAATACTGATACACACAACAATTTGAATTCATCTTAGAAACATATTCAGTGCTAGATACAGGAGTACTGATAATACCATTTCATTTTATAGGATTCTAGAAAAGGAAAATGTAATTTATACTGACAATGCATATCAGTAACTGCATAAGGTGGAAGGAACTTCTGGGGGTGATTAAATGTTATCTTGGTTGAGGTGATACTTATATAGGTGTATATATTGGTCAAAACTCATCAAACTATCAAACCAGTCACTTATAAGAGATGCATTTTGTTGTGGATAAATCATAGCTCAGTAAAAACAGATTTCTTTAAATAGCAGGCAAAGCATGTAGCAAACATGCATTTCATGGGGATGCTTTATGATAATTAACAATAATAGTAAAGCAGAGTAATCATTCATATAACCTACGAAACATCATGTGCTTAGGTTTCCAAAAATTATATAATAAACAAAGGACTCGTCCAATGTTCAAAACATTCACAGCAAAGTGAGTCTTCTATTTACTGAAGTTCGATTCCTTGCACAGGATGCCAATTACCAGGCAGTAATAGGCACTAACAAGATTCATCCCTGTCACTCATAAACACTCTATGTTCTAGCCACAGATGTGCCTCACAATGAATTAAGATAACATAAACAGGGAGCTCTTTATATAAGTCAAAAGAAGGATAGCCTCAAAATATTAAATCATCACACTAAAATGATATATACTTTCCTCTAACAACAATACATTATCAATATTTATAAATTATTTCAACTAAAAATAATACAATATATTCTTTGCAAGTACATATGAAACATTACACAGGATAAACATTGTCAGGCCATGAAACAAGTCCCTACAGATTTAAAAAGATAACAATCATAGAAAGCATGTTCTCCAAAGACAGAAGAAAATTTGAAAGGAAAAAGAAATGTAGAAAACTAAAATACGTAAAAATCAACATCCTCCTAAATAGCCAATGGGTCAAAGAAAAATCACAGGGGACATTAGAAAACACTTTGAGATTACTGAAAAGGAAAATATAACACAAGAAAATTTAAGGGTGCAGTAAAAACAGTGCTTAGAAGAAAATTTATACCTATAAGCATCTACGTTAAAAAAAAAGAAGAAGACGATCTCAATAGCACCTCACACCCATCAGGATGGCTACAATAAAGAAAAAACAAACAGCAAATGTTAAGTGTTGACAAAGATGTGGAGAAACATAAACACTTGTGCACTATTGGTGGGAATGCAAAACGGTATGGGTGCTGTGTAAAACACTATAATAGGTCCTCAAATAACTAAAAATAGAATTACCATATGCTCCAGCAGTTCCACTTCTGGGTATATATCCCAAAGGACTAAAAGCAGGCAGGGTCTAAACAAGATAGTGGTATACTCGTGTTCATAGCAGCACTATCATAATAGCTAAAAGGCAGAAGCAACCCAAGTGCCCATCGACACACAGATGGATAAGCAAAATGTGATACATACATACATGGAATACTATTCAGCCTTTATAAAAAGGAAATTCTGACATATGCTACAACAGGGATGAACCTTAAAGCCATTATGCTAAGTGAAATAAGCTTATCACAACAGGACAAATACTGTATGATGCCCCTTAGATGAGGTACTAAGAGTAGTCAAAATCAAGCCCAGGCACGTGGCTTGCACCTATAATTCTAACACTTTGGAAGGTGAAGGTGGAAGGATTGCTCCACCTCAGGAGTGAGAAATCAGCCTGGGCAATATAACAGGACCCTGTCTCTACAAGAAAATTTAAAAATTAGCTAGACGTGGTGGCACACACTTGTAGTCCTAGCTATTCAAGAGGCTGAAATGGGAGGATTGCTTGCTGCAGTGAGCCATGATTGTGCCACTGCATTCCGGCCTGGGTGACAAAGTGAGACCATATCTCCAAATAATAATAATAAAAAGAAAGAAAGAAAGACAGAAAAAAAGAATAGTAAAAAATCATAGGCAGAAGGTAGAATGGTGATTGCCAGCTGGGCTGGGAAGCAGGGAATGGAGAGTTATTGTTTAATTATTTAATGGGTATACAGTTTCAGTTTTAAGGCGTTCTGGAGACAGATGGTGACTACAGTTCACAACATTATGCAGGTATTGAATACCATTAAGATGGTAAATTTTAGGCTATGTGTAATTTGCTACAATTGAAAGAATCAGGAAAATAGATCTCAAATCAATAACCTAAGATTTTACCTTAACTCTTTATTTTTAAAAAAATACACAAATTAAACATCAAAATTAAAATTGTTTCTGCATTAAAGGACATCATCAATAAAGAAAAGTCAACCCACAGAATGGGAGAAAGTATTTCCAAATCATATATATGACAAGGGACTGATAGCCAGGATATATAAAGAACTCCTACATCTCAACAACAAACAACCCAATTCAAAAATGGGCAAAAGACTTAAATAGACATTTCTCCAAAAAAGATGTATAAATGGCCAATAAGCACATAAAAAGATGCTCAACATCACTAGTCATTAGGGAAATGCAAATCAAAACCACATTGAGATGCCACTTCACACTCACTAGGCTGGCGATTTTTTTTTTTTTTTTTTTGGAGACAGAGTCTTGCTCTGTTACCAGGCTGGAGTGCAGTGGTGCAATCTCGGCTCACTGCAACCTCTGCCTCCTGGGTTCAAGCGATTCTTCTGCCTCAGCTTCCCGAGTAGCTGGGACCACAGGCACGTACCACCACGCCCAGCTAATTTTTGTATTTTTAGTAGAGACGGGGTTTCACCATGTTGGCCAGGATGGTCTCGATCCCTTGACCTTGTGATCTGCCCACCTCGGCCTCCCAAAGTGCTGGGATTACAGGTGTGAGCCACTGTGCCCGGCCTGGATATTTTTTAAAGAAAGGACACATATCAAGTATTGGAGGGGATGTAGTGAAATTGTACATTGCCAATGGGAATGTAATATGGTATAGATACGGTGAAAGGTGTGGAAGCTCCTTAAAAATTAAGCATAACCGCATATAATCCAGCTGGGACTCAAACCAACATCCATACACCCATGTTCAAAGTAGTATTAATAGTATTCACAACAGCTAAACGTCCATCAACAAAAGAATGGATAAACAAAATGTGATACACAATGAAATAGTATTCAGCCTTAAGGAAATTCTGACACATTCTATACCACATGGATGGAACTTGAAAACATTATGCTAAGTGAAATAAGCCAGACACAAAAGCACAAAAGGATTCTATGTTTCCAATTACATGAGATACCTAGATTAGACAAATTCATTACCATAGAACATAAAAAAGAAGTAACCAGTGGCTAGGAGGGGGAATGGAGAGCTATCATTTCACAGGTACAATGAAAAAGTTCGGAAAATGGATAGTGGTGTTGTTTGCATAATATTATGAATGTACTAAATGCCACTGAATGATACACTTAAAAATGATTAAAATGGTAAATATTCTATTAAATATATTTTACCACAATAAAATAAATGAAGTACTAATACCAGCTACAACATGAATGAACCTCAAAAAAATTACACTACACAAGGCTGGGCACAGTGGCTCATGCCTTTGGGAGGCCGAGGCGGGCAGATCACTCGAGGTCAGGAGCTCGGGACCAGCCTGGCCAACATGGTGAGACCCCGTATCTACTAAAAATACAAAAACTTAGCTGGGCGCAGTGGCATGTGCATGAAATCTCAGCTACTTGGGAGGCTGAGGCAGGAGAATTGCTTGAACCCAGAAGGTGGAGGTTGCAGTGAGCTGAGATCATGCCACTGCACTCCAGCCTGGGTGATAGAGCAAGAAAAAAAAAAATTTACACTACATGAAGAAAGCTGGTCACAAAAGAATATGTATTACAGAGCTCCATTTATATGAAATGTCTACAATAGGCAAATCCATACAGATAGAAAGTAGATTAGTGGTTTCCAGGAATGAGGAGATTTGGAAATGAGAGTGAGTGCAAATGCTTACAGGCTTCTTTTTGGGAGGATGATTGTTCAGGAATTAGATACTGCTACACAAACTTATCACCATATTAAAACCTACTGAATTATATATTCTAAAATGGTAAATTTGATGGTATGTGAAATACATATACATTTAAAAATGAAAACATTTATAAAGCAATTTGAACTCCAATGAGCCCTGGAAAGTAAAGCAATGTGCTTAAGTATAATTAGTTAGCACTGTAATTTAAAAAAAAATTCCTTTTAATAATTATAAAGAAAAATTAGAATATAAGGTAGGATTCCTGATTTTAAGGAGGTTCAACTGCCTGTTAGGCTGCTTCCACCTCAAGAGCATGGTGAAGGGAGAAACAATACACAAAAGAAGTAATATTTATTGAATGCCTATTACATGTCAAGAATTCAATTTTTTTTTAATTCTAAAACTTTTTTCTTGGCCAGGTGCGGTGGCTCACACCTGTAATCCCAACACTTTGGGAGGCTGAGGCAGGTGGATCACCAGGTCAGGAGTTCAAGACAAGCCTAACCAACATGGTGAAGCCCATCTCTACTAAAAATACAAAAATTAGCTGGGCGTGGTGGCACATGCCTGTAATCCCAGCCACTCAGGAGGCTGAAGCAGGAGAACTGCTTGGACCCAGGAGGCGGACGCTGCAGTGAGCCAAGATCGCGCCACTGCACTCCAGACTGGGCGACTAAGCAAGACTCCATCTCAAAACAAAACAAAACAAAACAAAACTTTTTTCTTCTACTTTACTGATTTTGTAAGATATTAAAATTATTGGATAGCAGCATCATTATACTATTAGTATAGTAATGATACTACAGCATAATTATAGTACATTAGAAATCATGTATTATAACACTATTATTTTCATTTTGCCTTTTTCACAGTTGGACTTTTTTTAGGAGCCAGAGTCTGTGACCCCAAACTAACTTGCACTTGTAAATGCCATGCTGACATAAAAACATTCATTTCAAAGCATGATATAAAGGCCAGATATAAAGAATTATTTGAATACTAAAATTAAAATCAGTAAAAAATAATCCAAAGATGATTCAGCTCAATACATAAACATTTTCGAAAATAATCCTGTACATGTTCTTTACCAAATTTTAAATAAAACTGATCATGTATTTTGTTTGTAAATCACTTTTTTTTTTTTATGGTAAGAAACCTAAACCTAAACTATGGTGACTTTTGGAAAGGGTAGTAGGGAAAGGGGTGTTGAAATGTAATTTTCCTTTTTATTTTACACATTTCTATGTTGTTTGGAAGTTTTACCACAGCCAATTGTAAAAACCAAGGCAAAAATATCTCTGGCACCAAAATAAAATCTCTGGCTACTGCACCATAAAAAGGACCGAGCTGCAAAGCCAGTGAGAAAGCTCCTAAGCGCTGACAAACACCCCGTTTGTGCAAACACAGCAGTATCTTTTTGGATGCTAGCTCAAAAATCCCTTCAGAATTGTCTATGACACTGTAAAAAAAAATTCAATAGGTACAAAAGAACACTGTTAAGAAATGATCCAATATTATCAACTATCTCATTCGGTCCTTTGCATTTTTAATTGAGTTTTTTAGTATTTCCATCAGATAAGTAACACTGAACTTTTCATATATATATATATGTAATTGTTAAATCTTATCATTTAATGAAAAGTGTGGTTAAAATACAATTTTTTAAAAGGTTTAGGGATAATAAATGAATTTAAAGTGAGTATACTATGGCTATTATCCTCCCAATGACAAATGTAAGCTGATTACAAGCATGGTGTCTACAGAATTCAACCTCTAAACAAGTACCCTTGTTATGTATGCTAACTGGACATAACAGAGGAACAGCAGGCATAAACTACAATTGTCTAAGGCATATTGGATGTTACGGTCACAATAGCCAAAACTATGTTCATCCACAAAATCATATTTTTACGAATAGATCTGGGTCATGTAGTTTGTAAGAGGGTAAGGGAAAAGGGGGCAGTATTTCTACACCGTTGCAGCTTCCAATGTCTTTTTCTCAAATCACAGACCAGACAGAAAACAGACTTTGCAGGAGTGTACATAATTGCCTACACAGCATACATCAGCTGATGAACTGAAAGCATCAAAGTCAATTTCATTATTTACCAATATTACTCCAACCCGCCTCAACAAACTGCACTGTCAAATTCAAAGAAAGCAGATTTAATACGGAGCTCCTCTCTATCACATCCTCCCCACTCCCACTCCTGCCCCATCATGCCACTCCCAACCATTCAGTTTCTATGGGAAAGTCATAACCATTAAAAACAAGCTAGCTCATGCCTGGAAGTAAATAAAAATTAAGGCGTGAACCTTCCTTAATCAGTCAACCTTCAGACATAAATATCTAAACCATGCCACTGTGCTTTCTTTTACAATAGACTTTTCTAATTTCCCAAACAAAACACAAACTCTGCAGAACTTGAGGTTCTTAAAGCAAATGTGCAATGGAGATTTTTTTTCTTAATGAATTATATCAGCAGTCACTTCTCTCATCTAATGGTAAATTAAGAAAACTTATCATTCTTGTTCATATCCAGATAATTTGATTCTACCACATAGAGAGCTATTTGTATATATCAGTGCTTTGGATTAATCCAATTAGGTAAGCAAGATTTTCAGGGTGAATCATCTTCATAAAAATTACAGTGACATTGTAAAAAAAAATTGAATAGGTAAAAAAGAACTCTGTTAATAATACTTTCCATAACTAACGCTCATTAAACCTTCTACGTGACAAGTATTATGCAAGGCTTTAGAAATAAAGTAGTGAACAAGAGGAGACTGATCCTGCTTCATGAAGTTTATAGTACAGCCTAGTGTCTTTTTCCAAAACTTAAGTGAATCTCTGTGTAAGTTAAAACTGTGATATAAACATAAATGGTTGCCCAAGCTTCATACAAATTATAACATCGTGTTTAAAACTATCAACTTCAGTAAATGCTATT